>BGPR01024407.1:0-23269 GCA_013235015.1 Araneus ventricosus | reverse complement strand
TAATAATAATAATAATAATAATATGACAATAGTTAATATTGTAATAATAATAATAATAATAATAATAATAATAATAATAATAAAATACAGTAGAACCCCGCTAATCCGAACTAATTGGGACCGGTGCCTGTTCGGATTACAAAAAATTCGGATTACCCTAAATTCCGAAGCAAACAAAAGCGAATGTATCCCAGGCTGTGAACACGCAACTGAAAACACTGCAACTGAGTGGTTGTCTTGTGATACTGAAGCCAATCAGTTATATGCAGATGAAGAAATCATCTCTTCAGTTCAGAATATGCCACAAGATGACTCTGATCTAGAAGAAACTGATGAGCCAGACATTGTTCTCGCTTCCCATTCTGAAGCTGCAAATGAGCTAGAAATAGCTCTGGGATATATAGAGCAGAGCGAAAATGCGACATCAACAGACACTACGTTTATGAGGCGTTGGCATAATATTGCTTCCACGTCGAGAATAACATCACTTCGTCAGACAAATTTGACAAATTTCTTCGCCCCAAAAGTTCGTTAATATTAATGTGTATGGGATGTATTAATGTAATGTGTTTTTATTAAATGTAAATGTGATCCTTGAATTATTGCATTAGTTTCTTCAATGTGACAAAATTGTGCATGCTGAAAAGGTACTTTTTTGTGTTTAGTATGCATATTTAAATCTTTTCAGGTATTCTTTTCAATTACATATAATTTTCGAAAATAAAATCGGTTCGGATTAACCGGAATTTCGGATTAGCGGGGTTCTACTGTAGTAATAATTTAAATAAGAAGAATAATAGTTAATATTTTAATAATAATATAATAATAATAGTTAATAATTCAATTATTAAGTATTAGTTAATAATTAATTAATTAATAATAGTCAATTTAAGTTTTTTTTCCTTTTCCTGGAATTATTCTGCACCAAATTTATCTAATGGTGCAAAAATAAAATTAAAAGCTTTATGGTAAATTAATTAAGGTTATTAAAGGTTAAACTGCAAGTGTTCGAGAGTAGATGCAGAAATTCTGTCTCCTGTAATATACGTGATTCTATCAAAGACAAAATGAGAATTCATTATTCTGTTGTATTGTATTCTATCAGTTTTCAAAAAAAATTACATGGATTTTGCATTGTTATAACTGGTGTGATTTGATATATAGCGTACTATTGTTGTAAGTTGTAATAAATTCAGTTTTATACTGCATAGATATTATTTAATGAAGTGAATTTCATTCTATGGAATATGGCCCATAGAAGATAGGGAGGAACTAGGGGAAAAACTGCCTACAAAATAAAAATTGAAGAAAATGCATTATTTCCACGTAGAAGAAGTGATTCTTAAAAGAATAATTTTAAAAGACAATCAATTATGTGGAACTATGTTTAGTTGCATAAAAATTCATAAATTCATAGTAATGGTACAAAAATCAGCAATGATATAAAATATTGAGGAACATATAAACAAATGCTGGCACTATAATTTTTTGTGTCGTATAAAAGTTTTATTAAATTATTGCATATTATATGTTTAAAATTAAATAATACCATATAGTCCATCTTTGGAGCTTCTGTGATCATAAAATACTTTTCTCTTATAAGATCAAAAATACCGTTCACCACTTTTTCACATTTTATTTCAGTATTACTCAAATACATTAAGTATTATCCACAAAGTTTTTATATTGTATTCTATTACTTTTCGTATCACAAGAAACCCATTACCCATTTTTGTACCTGTTAGATTGCAAATATTGCATCAACATCATTTTTCGGTTTTGTCAGTATTTTTAATTAATTTAATTCTTCGCCACTTAAGTTTCTTTCTTCTCTTGTGGCAACTTTGGATAATTTTGAAATTCAAATGTTAATTTTAGCCGTTTCATTTAATTTCTAAATTTTACTTAATTATTTACTTTGTTTTCGATTCAATTATTATTTGTCTTAACTTTTGTTGTTGTTTCCATTAAGGTTTCAACTTTATTAATTTTTAAATTCAAATTTTGCTACGGGATTATTTCTTCGCCATCTTGGCTCGCGTAGGTTTTTGGCGCTATGAGGTCTTAGGCGTCTGTATCTGGAATCGTTTTCCGTTACGATTTTGAATTTTTTGTGTGATGGGGTAAGCGAGTGGTTGGTGTTGTTCCAGCTGCGGGCCCCCAGGGCCGGTTGGGCCTGGGGTCCTGTCTTGTCTTGCCTCTGCTTTAATTCTTCCGTTAATATTTTTTGTATTCTTGAGTCTGAAGCTGAAGATTCTTTTTATTCTTCATTGGTATTCCTAAAAAGATGCAGTTTAAAAAACCACAGTGATGTATGGTCTGATAGACGAGATGAAATTTTTTTTCTACAACACTATGCCTGAACAATTTGTGAATAAAGGTGCTGTGTGTGAAAGAAAGCATTTCTTTCTTTATGCCTGAACAATCTGTGAATTAAGGTGCTGTGTGTGAAAGAAAGCATTTCTTCTTTATGCCGGAACAATCTGTGAATTAAGGTGCTGTGTGTGAAAGAAAGCATTTCTTTCTTCTTCATTTTAAAATGATCTCTGCTACGTGGTGTCATGAACGCTGGTTTTCATCAATGTTACAGAGTTATAAATGATCATCACCTTTTACAAGATCTGGAATATGAGTAATACCTTCAGCATTTTTATTCTTCATCGTAATAATGTGTACTCTTAATCACAGAGATGGTGATCATCTTTTAAACGTCTATTCCTGCTCAACGTTTTTTTTTCCCATCTTCAGCTTTTCCGATTTTTTGAATGAATGATACAAATCTAAAAAAATGGCCGAAGAAAATGCGAAAATGTGCAAGTTGCATACTTCAAAATATCATTGTTAAGTGAATATAAAGAAAATTCACTTATTTAATAGTATTCATCAATTCAAGAAGTGTTTTTTATGTGGCAATGAATAATGTTCATTACATCTCTATCAAATTTAGGTTGTCTTTTTTTACTTTGTGTTCTGAAATATAATTCTTAGGCCTGCAGTGCTAATGTGTAGCTACAATTTTTATTTTTGTTTTGTTTGATAAATGTTCATTCCTGTGCATCAATTTTTATGCATATATCTAATTTTTTGTGGCAGTAATTAATTTCAATATTAGTAATTGTTAAATAAAAAATTATTTAAATTTTCATAAAATTGTTTTGTTTAATTATTTTTTAGCATTGTACTACCACTATATGCGAATTGACTTTTAATTATGTAGCTAGGGTTTTCAGGTCAGCAAAGGTAGGTGATATATCAGTATTTCTAGAATTGCTTTTTTATCGTGTTAATTTTTTTAGTACCCAGAATTAATTAATTGTTCAATATATATTTTAATTTAATAATTATTTTTCTGGGCATTCTACCTTGCTTCAGTGTTTTTATAATTTTCCTAGCTACCTCATCCAATATTTAATGCCGTGACATTTTGGTCCCCCAATATTATTTTTAAATTAACAGTATCATTACTATGAATTTTTAAATATTTATGCAACTAGACATAGTTTCACATAATTAATTATCTTTTAAAATTATTCTTTTTAGAATCACTTCTTCTACATGGAAATAATGCATTTTCTTCTATTTTTATTTTATAGGAAGTTTTTTTCACTAGGTCTTTGTGTCAAATTGTATCCCTATTTTTTGATTAAACGGAAATATGCTTTCTGAATACAAATAAATAATTATTTACTGCATAGACTTAATAGCTTTTCTTGTTACTCTACATAAGAGCATCAGTTTCATCAGTATTATAAAGAGGTATCTCTGAATGAAACCTGAAACCAACTAAAACCTCTTTTTTATCTAAATTTTGAAAAGAGATTATTTTTATTCCCGTTTTGTTCCGAAATTTTGTGCTTCTATTTCCTCTTATTCTTCAATATTTCTCAGCTCTATTTCCCCTAGTGAATTCTGCACAGCAAACAATAACTCACTTTTTTGGGTGATGATCCGTCTTTTCGGAACCGAGGATTATCTTTCCCATTGCTAGAGACGGTGGGAATTTTCAATGAAAGTCTTGAAGAAAACTCTTCGACATTTCATTATAAAAACATTGCTTTCCCGGGAGTTTTTTCCTGTAAAGAAAATAAAACAGCTCATTTTATCCACAAAGAGAGGTCAGCCCTCACATTAAATAATTCTCAAAAGATGTATGTCGTCTTTATTCTTAATTTTGTTTCTATTTTTTCTTGAAACTTGACTTACCCTTGATTTGATTATATACGCTTTCATGAATTTCAGAAATTTTAGTATAAAATTTTACTGAAGAAAATTATTCAGGTCTAAATATGATTTTTTTAGCGATTCGAAGATTAAAGTTTTCCTTTACAACAACCTCACCCGCTTATAACATTTTCTTTCCTCATATTATTAGCAGCACAATAAGAATCCTTGTTTAAAAGACCAATGACACTATGATTGGGATGCAAATTGCAGCATCATTAGATCGCTATATCGAAAGACCTTCATATCAAATACTATGCTCTATGAGAAATGAACCACCACAAGGTAGAATAATGGCCACATGCTGCATAAAGTGGTGTAAAAATATTTGATGACCTGAATGATTTAACTTGAATTTTTTTATATTTAGTAATAATTTTTGAAATGCCTATAAAAAATACACAATATTCAAATAAACTGACACCTGATGCTTTTCATAAGAATGGCTTTATTTATTATAACAAAGATGAAAAATTAATTTGAAAAATGTACAGTATGTTTTTAATGTATTTATGTGTTACAACATAAATATTTTCAATTCCTTATATTTCCCCTTAAGATGTCAATAATTCTGTAGTATTTCTCATTTAGCATAACTTAATTCCATTCGTTTCCATTTCGTTTGAAATTTAATTTATGCACTACATTCTTCCCTTACTTATGTACAAAATTAAAAAGAATCTCTACTAATAATAAAGCAGAATGTGTGACTGTCTATATGTGTGTATATCTCTGTCTCTACAGGACAGATGGCTGGTCTTAGAGCTACGAAATTTGGCACGAACATTCTTTGGGGGTCGGAATGTGCACCTCGGAGCCGGGTTTTTTTTGAAATTTTAATTAGAATTTTAATTAATTAAAAATTAGCGAAATTTTGTTGTTTTCCCTTAATAACTTTTGAAACTTTTAAGGCACAAAAACAATTTTTACACCATCTGAAAGAGCAAAAAATTATCTTTTCAATGATATCAATAAAGTTGTCGAGCGATTTTTCTCTAATTTGATTAACTAGCCCTGTTACTTCGATGTTTCTTTTCTAAAAATCTGTTAAATATTCGTGTTTGAAATTTTTTGTACAAGTAAAGTACATCTTTCTCATTATAATGAAATATTTTTTTAAAAAAAATTCAAAAAATTATTTTTTACAATTTTTTGTGTGTCAAAACAAAAAAAAATGTGAAATTGGCCGTTTCGACGTAGCGTTTCTCAAAATCTGTTATAGATATATGTTTGAAACATTTTGTAAGTAAAGTACACATTTCTCATTATACTGAAATGAACTTTTTAAGAAAAACTCAAAACTTTATTTTTTACAATTTCGATTGTGTCAAAATAGGGTAAAATTCCACTATGTCTAATTAAATATTTTGTGAATTTATAAGAAGTTAAAAATTAACCAAAAGCTCATTTCAGTCTAATGAGAAAGGTGTACTTTACTTCTATAAAAAATGTCAAACATGTATCTATAACAGATTTTAAGAAAAGGTACATCGAAGTGGGCAATTTAACATTTTTTGTTTTGACTCAAATAAATTTGAAAAAATAGAATTTTGATTTTTTTAAAAATCATTTTATTATAATGAGAAAAATCTACTTTACTTGTATACAAAATTTCAAACATGAATCTATAACAGATTTTGAGGAGAGGTACATCGAAAGGGCCAATTTAACATTTTCGGACTTAGGGTTGCAAGTCTCCTTTTAAGACACTCAAAATTAATTAGAACAATATTTATATACTTAATTACAGGATTACATATCTAAACCGAACATAACAGAACTGACCAAACTTTTTATTTCTGGTACATGGGCATAATGTTTGAAACACATTTCTCACATATAATATATCAAATAATACGATAAATATATCAAATCTCATGATAAATATATCAAATCTCATGATAAATATATCAAGTCTCACAATAAATATATCAATTTTTTTGCAAGATAAACATATTATTTCATTTGATTTCCTCCTTTAGGAGAATCCAAACAAAATCTTAAGAATTGCTTTCTCAAATTTGTTGAACGAGAAAGTAAATACAACAATGAAAAACATTCTATCAAACAATTCTCTCACCACTTATTAGCAGAGTGAAAGGATTTAATGTTATTTAATATATCCAGAAGAACAAATGAGTTAAGAAATATTTTTGTTTTAGTAGCAGAAAATTTCAGAGAATCTGGTATTCGTGACTGAAAGGGAATGATATAAAAACTATACTAATAGCAGTAATATATTGACTAAATGTTCATGAACTCGAACTTATATTATTGCATTTGGTTTGTTATTGGTTTAGTTTAATTATGTATCTTAATTACATACCTTCAAAGGATACTAATAATGAAGGTGAATGTGTGTGCGTGTTAGCGGTCTACAGCATAGACCGCTAGACCTAGAGCACAAACATACTTTGGAGGGTGGGAATGTGCACCCCTGAGGAGTTTTCTTTGAAATTTTAATTAAATTGTGCTGCATTTTGGCGTTTTTTAATAACTTCCGAAAATATTACAGCACAAAAATTATTTTTACACCAGCTTGTAATTTTAAAAGTTACTTCTTCAATGATATCAATTAAGTTACCATACAAAGTTTTGTCGAATTTCAATAACTTTTAAATATATTTTTGGTATAATTTACAACAATATTTTTCATTGTTACAAAGCATTTCAAACCGTTTTCATTGTTTAAATAAATATCTAATTAAGTGCTTCTCTTCCATCGATGAAAGCTAAGAAAAGATGTAACTGGATTTTACTTTCTTCTTTTATTTGATCAATTTTTCTGCGAAATCTGTAAATGAAGTCCATAAGACAGTAAGTATAGAATGAAATAATCCAGTAAACTGAAAGATTATCTTTGCTATGTTTTAATTTTTTATTAGAGTGTTTTGAACCAATTACCATGCTGCTGGACGTAAAATGTGCCGCGCCAATTTCATCTTGAAATGAAATGCGTAGTTTACGTTAATGTAGACAAGGAACAGAACAAGTGCAAGGCTAAGAAAAGGATGCAGGTTAAATGTATGTAGCAATTTGAATTTTAAAGCTACTATGTTAACCTTCCAGCGGGTGCGCCTACGCAAATTTTACTACATATCATGCATCGTATTTCAGATATATGTAATAATCTTACTTAATTTTACTTCAAATTCTAATATTATATATTTTAAAATCTTAGTACTATATTAATGTATTCCAAAATCGCTTTTCTTAAACTCCAGTTTCGTTTTGTTTCTCGCGCTGGAGGTATATTAAATCTCGCGTTTTGGCATATTTATTACTAAAAGAATATTCTAATTACTTCCACGCGCCTACTCAAATCGCGAAATCAGCGACTTATTGCCGCCATGCTTTTCCCTAAAACACTCACGTAATTTACTAAAAATAGCTATTATTCCCTTCACTTTCATCACGTGTCTATATGTTAAATCTCTACCTGAGGAAATGCAGGGATTTTGTGTTCTCTTTTTGACTTGAAACTTAAACCAAGATGTACGTACATTCCGTCACTCTCCCATAATAAAAGAAAATTAGAATATAACTCGGCTTTTTACTGACTACAACCATGAATACCTTTCATATATATATCGTATTGTTTTACGCAAATAAATGCAACTTTTATTTATGTTATCTCTATTTATTAGCTTAATAGTAAACAACGATTTTATAAATAAAAATTGCATTTAAATTTATGAAAGAACGATATAAATATGTAACACGATGCACAATGCAAATATCTCTTGCATACGCTCGCCCGCTGGAAAGTTAAGGGAACCATGAATATAAAATTATGAATAAGAGATTCAGTTGATTTTTTTCTGACAATCAAGCTGGTCACCGCAGGAGGCTAGTACCGAATAAATGTGAATTAAAATTATTTTGTTAGTGTTATAAAATTATTAGTGTTATTTTGAATTAACTTCAACTTAAAATTTAGATATTAAGGTACATTGGAATTTAAAAAACAAAGAAAAGTGAGATAATATTTTTTTCAATTCTGTGCTGAGAAGAGATCTCAGCAGAAATCTAGGCTGAGCACCTAATAAAAATTATAGAATCGAGAGACTGAAGTGTAATGAGCTCATATTGCTATCCTCAAGTTGCTCTTATTTCCATTTTCATGGAAAAAGAGCCTTAACGGGAAAATGACTCAAAAAACTGCTATGTTGTAATCAGCTGCTATTGAATCTAGAAACGGTCATCGACAGTTACCTATTAAATCGAAGAGAAGAATTCGAAGATAAAAGATATTTTTGATATCTTAATTCGTTGATTTCTTCAAAATCGGTGTCTTAATCAAATTCTGTTATTTGTTACTTATTGTATAGACTCACTTAAAATATTAAATGCAAAAATTTAAAATATCTGTTATTGTCTTCGATTATTATAGTAACAAATATATTCAATTAAAGTGTATGAAATGTTTTAGATGTTAAGAAGGGTAGTTAGCCTGGAATAATAACCAGAATACGATGTCAGAAGGCTTTGATTCTTTATATAATCAATTATTTAACTATTTCTATTATGTAACAGCAAGCTTTATTTGTAAGCCTGAGTCATTGATGGTTGGTATATATTGGCTTTCTGATATATTTTCTGCCTCATGCAAAATAAATTTTTTTCTATTAGTAATGTAGTGTCATATAAAAATGCAGCCGAGAAATTAGGCAGTATTTCTTTTCTAATTTAGTTTATTAATGACACACAGGACTAGCACGACATAAATAGACAAACACACAAATACATTTAACATAAAGATAAGAAATTATACTTTACAAATCTCATTATTTCGAGTCATGGCCACATAAAAATACTATCACACACTTCATTCTCGAAACACAACCAGCCTCACTCCCGATCGAACGCTAACTGAGCTTTCACGAACAGTCTTGTGCCGCGCCATCTACCATAGGCAACAGCAACTATAAAGTCTAATTCCTTACAATAATCTTGCTTGATTCCATTTTGTATTATTATCCATTCAACAGTTTTAACTTCATGAATCACGTTGAACAGTTGAATAAATTTCGGGAGACTATATCAGTCAGAAACCAGAACCAGACTTGACTGTAAGAGGCCTAGACAAGGACGAATAAATATGAATCTTTCTAAATAATTACGATATAACTATTGCATCAATTCAAGGGGGCGCGAATGATTCTATGGGAAGAAATTTTATTAGGTTTTACTGTGTCATTGATTCTAATATTCCATAACTGCTTAGGAGCTGTACAAAAATATCAGCAAAAGATTGGGACAGTTAATAGTAGGTACAAATTTTCTTTAAGAATGTTTCTGAAATTCCCTGATACCTTATGATCTTAATTGACTGGCATGTGTCTTTGACTGATTGTAATGGTGAACATTGAGCTTTCTAATTGTCTGTTATTGTATTCCACTGGAGTGAATGAAACCGTGAGATTAATCCAGCCATTTCTTTTTCTCATTGTGGCATGAAATTATGAAAACCATTCCATGGACAAAACTGATACTCTATCTCCCAGAAAAAGTTTTTCAAACATAACTTTTTCCTAAATTCACCAATTAGTATAGAGTTGGTTAATCATAGTATCCTAATCTACCATTCTCGTAATAAAAGTGTTCTGAATTGGTGTGAATTGTTGATAATAGAAAGTGAAAGGCGTTTATTTTTATTATGTAAGTACAAAACTATGAGCGGCCGCATCAGTGTTGAATAGCAGAGTTTGTGTTTCTATACATCTTGGAGTAATAAAAAGCGATACCTAAAATTAAACTAATTTTTAAAGAATAAAACCGTCTTATTCAGAATATATATTAATAATTTTTCAGACTTAATTACATTCATCTATCAGTTGATTTTAATTATATTAGAATCATTTTTCTATTGAAGTTAATACAATTAAATGCCTATTATGGCCATAACTATTTAAATGGCCATTATACTATTTCTTGTGTATCTTTCTGCCTACGAAAGTTATAATTTAAAATTCACTTCTAAGCCTCAGCTTTCTCCGATTAAAGACAACCATGACTACTGCTTCAGAATTTCAAAAATATAAGTCTGAACCTTAAATCTGATTCTGTCAGCCGGATTCGTTTCTCCTTATCCAATTTCATCCGATCGAATAACTCCAAAAAAAGCACAGATTCGTATCTAACTAATAGAATGATTAGCCCTTAATTCCTATTCTATTAGATATCCTGAAAGATTTATTTTGCTTTACTATTACTGAGTGTCCACTCGAAACCTCCCCCAAACAAATAAAAACCTTTCTGTTGTTTCCTTGGCCAGAGAGAAAAGTGACCGCCGTTCCCAAATGACCAATAGACTTTCTATCAACTAACTGTAAACTTGGACCGCTTATGTGTTCCCGGAACGATGAAAGGGGAAGGGATAGAGAATGACCAGGCCGGACAGAGGTCAGCGTCCAGACTAATGGTGAGTAATTACGTTTTCCTACGTCGTTTGTACGATTGTCCTGATCCCTTTCCTGCCTAGAACTCATTTTGGTGGAGAAATTTGTTGACGGATAATGAAGGACAATCCAGTTTAATCCGACTGTAGTCAATAAATAGAAAAGGGAATAAATCTCCCAAAGTAGAAATATTTAAGAAGGAATATGTTTCTGTAAGATAAAATTTTAATTTACAGAAATCGTCACACGATACTAAATCAAACGATATTAATATTTGTGAATAAAACATTTCGTTTCAACTTTGGACAAAATTAAGGAAAGAAGTTTTTAAAAACACATTTTTATTAGTGTTATAGCAATATCGCCTTTTTTTATAATTACTGCTTCAAATATTTCTAAAGTGAAATAGCTGGTAACGAGAGAAAATCCGCCGCAGACGAAATCAATTACAAAGTCTTTAAATACATCTGTAGCAACAATAAATAAAATAATAAACCAAGATTTACAACTTAAAAAAGGTAAATAAACACAAGGTTCACCAACTTTTGCCGAGGCATGTGGCTCAAAGCAGAAAAGTTTGTAACACCCTTGTATGAAAATTATTTAACAGGAGATAAATGGAAATACATTGTGACCCTTGATGAAGCATGGGTTTACCTAAATGACTGCAACAAAATTAGGTCTATTTTCTAAAGAAAAAGAAGAAAAAAAAATATGTGCAAACATGATTCGGTCAATGCAAAGAAAGTTTTAGTAAGTGGTTTATGATTGTCGCAGGTTTCTCCTACAATGAGAAATTAAAAATAAGAAGAGTGGAAAAAATGTTAAAATCAACTTAGCGTACTATCAAAAGAAAGTTTTACTTCGAATATTTACAGAAGAAATTCCATTTCTTTATTCGAATGACTTTCAAAGAGTGAAGTTTCATCAATAGAAAGCTAAAAGTCATACTTTGAAAAGTACCAATGCACTTGAAAAAATGAAGACTTATACAGGTATTACCTATATACCTTTTCAACATATTCCTGCGAAGTTCCCTGACGTTTAACCTATGGACTATTGCGCCATAGGTCTGTTGAACAAGAGCTCTTATCTAAGAGCAAACTCACCGCCCTTGATGAACTCAGGAAAATAGTAGAAGAGGAATGGAAATCAATATCCCTGAAAATTTTCGAAAAGCCCTTTTATCATGGGAATCACGATACAGACTTATAGTCCAAGAAAAAGGCTATCAGATCGAACATTTATAAAAATAGTATCTACATTTTAAACGTTAATTAAACGGCCCCGAAATCATTCTAAAAATGTGTAAGTAACCTTTGTCTTATCTGACCAGAAAATTTGAAACGTGCATTTTCCAGAAATCCTAGTTACTATGTTATTTTTTAATTTAAAGTATTTATGATTTATTAAGTAAATGTTTAAAACATTTATTTTTGAGAAATTTTACCGACTTTTTATAACTTACAGAATTTATGCTGTGACGATCATTATCTGATTCTCTCAGTCAGAAGAAAAAGTGACAAAAATGTGTTTCTTATGGTTTCTGATAATTTTTCAGCAACGCAAAAATTATTTTCAATTACAATGCGAAAATTTCTTCAAAATGGAAGCATGTATTCGCGAACATCATTTCTGTGTATTCTTCTCACCAAACTGCAGATATATGCCCGATTTTGCTGCACCAGCAAGCACATTACTTGGACCAGAGAACATTGGAGTCGGTATTCTTGAGTGTAGGTTTATTTTGGAATATGATTCAGATCCTACTCTAAGTTGGAGAGAACTGAAGACCATTGTAACGTCTTGCAGTCATGCTTAAAAGAACAGTCACAGCAAAGTTAAATTTTAACTTAATTTATTGATAATTCTTCTGGAGTAAAGATAGAGTTATAAACAAATATCAAAATTCAAGGTTATTAATAATATAATAAATTAAACCCCAAGGCGGGGTGTCCATTCACTGATATAATAATTAGCGGGTTTCGCTAAAGTATCCAAATCGGACCTTCGTGGAAAATGCGACCACCAGTTTGGCTGTCGGGATGTCATCTCCTCTTTAGTTGCTCTGTCCCGACCTTATATCGCAACAGAGAAGAAAAACCCCTTTGCGTTCTCACGGGAACACACTTGTCGGCACAAAAGCCACCTGTTTAGGAATGTTGCCTATGGTGCAATCGGTAGATGAAAGTTCGGTAATGAAAGGCAGTAACCCGTAAATAGAGGGGGTGAGGATTCCAGGTGCTTGAAGGACCGTCAGCATGAAAGGTAAGGGCAGGTTTCTATTGTTCAGATGAATCTCAAAGTGACCAGCGCCTGGGAACGCACACACCCAGTCTTAAATCAATGTCAGCTGTCGGAGGACGGCATACGTCACACCATGTACAACCAGTCACAAATCAGAGAAAGAGAGAGTTACAGAGGAGGGGGAATCATGATGGAAGGTCTTTTTTTTAATACACTGACCATTTTATATTCCAAGGAGGAACTATGCCTAGAACGAGATATCGGGATGAGATTCTTCATACATATGTAAGATCTATGCCCGTGAAATTGGTGATGGTTCATCACACTGAATCAACCAGCCATCAACATGTTATCTTTGTCAACGGATATCTAGGAGAAGGGTTTGGAAAGAAAAGGCTGCACATCGCGATCCAAGGAATTTAACCTTTGGATATTTCAAGGAAGCAGGTGGATGCTCAGAGTTCACATCCTCGAATGAAGTTTGAATAATGACATTGAATAAGGTTTGCTTCAAGTGTGGTCTATTTTTTCCCCATTCAGGTGACAGAGAGTTCAATTGTAAACATGGAAAAGCGATTTCGAGACAGCATTAAGTTAGAGCAGAAGCTATTCCTGATTTAGTACCATTTATTCCACCTTTTGTTCAGTAAAGTTTCATTTCATTCCTTTCTCTATCAATGGGCATTTGAGAAAAATTTCAGTAACGAATTTGTAACTTACACTTTATTTTTAAAGTTGCAAATTATATTCATGAATTGGAAATTTCGAGGTTTGCATTAATGTGCTTAAAATTCAAATTTTATCCAGACTTGAAATGAGAAATATCGTCTTCTACTTTTAAATTTATTCCTCTTTTAAAATGTCGCAGGTAAACAAGCTGTGGATTGAAGAATATGTTTTATATATTTATATATATAAAACATATTCTTCGACATAGTATTCGAATATGTATATCCGAAGAGAAATATCTTTGTCAACGATATATTTTTCTATATTTTTAACGAAAAATTTGACATAAATACAGTTTTAAGAAACACTTCTAAAATTCGTCTAGTGTATTTCACATTTAAAAACTATCATCTTCTTTTGAAGTTGGGCCATAAAAAATAAATAATTTATCTTGTTATCATCAATCTTTTTAAACGTCCATTTATTATAAGCTGATTATTTCTAATGATGAAAATGTTGGCATTTTCTTTCAAATCTGTTATCAACTTGAAAACTAATGATGGTACAGATGAAGTATTTATATCGGATTCGTCAAAGAAGATTAATTACAGCCTTTACATCTGTCATTGAACCTTGGTACACTGATGAGAATTGATGATACATTTGTTCTTAAACAGCCTTCTAAATGGATTTCGAAAACATTAAGCTCTCAATAAATTAAATCTGTATTAATTGGGTTCTCTGTTGATCTATCCGGCATTTGTAATTAATGATATAATTTTTTTTTAATGCTCTTCAAAAATATTACTGAGCTATTATATCGGATAATTACTAGGATATAAAAGGACTGGTGATCGAATTCAATAAAAAATCGTTATTTAAGAATAGAATTTTTATCTTAAAAATCTGAAAATTTTATTACTATTTTTCTCATAAAGAAAAAGTATTTTTATTAGTTTAAAAACATTTGATAATTTATACAGAAAATGCGCAAAGATCTCAAGTCTAAATGATAATGTTTTTAAGTTGGAGGTCTTCTCGTGAACATTGCCAACTTAGCAATGATTTAGTTTCTTAAATTTACTTCCTATCTTAAAGCTGCAAATGTTCCGAAAAGCGTAAATTTGAGCACTTGACAAATAACTAGACAGTCTCCAGTTTTGTGACGACAAGTGGTTCACCACTTTCCGAACCGCAGGAAAACAGATGATATTACATACTTGATGCATAATTTCATATTTCACGTACAGCAGGCTCACATATATAGGGCATATTCTGCTGAATTCAGAAATGAATCCGATTTTTTTTCAATCTAGACGCCTAAACTTTACTACCAGATTACTTGTATGAAACTTACAGAATAGGTGACAATATGTTAGATAAGCATTGTATTAGATAATGGCCATAACTTTTGAAATGGCCATTATACTATTTTCTGAACCACAGGAAAAGAGATGATATTACATACTTGATGCATAATTTCATATTTCACGTACACCAAGCTCACATTTATAGGGCATATTCTGCTTAATTCAGAAATGAATCCATTTTTTTCCAATCTAGACGCCTAGACTTTACTACCAGATTATTTGTATGAAACAAAACAGGTGACAATATGTTAGAGAGGCATTGTATTAGAATTTGTAGTAAATACAGTGGTACCTCCCTTAACGGACACTCCCGAATAGCGGACACCTCTAATTAACGGACATTTTTACGAGTCCCAGTCCTTTTATATAGGACAATCCATGTTATTCCCTCTGGATAGCGGACACTCCGAATAGCGGACAGGTATTTTTGAAAAACTTTCAATTACTTTGACAAATATTTCAAAATTATTCCAAACAAGCAAGCTAAAAATATATATTTATACGTCTTTACAACGCACTTTTCCAGACTCCTCCCTTCCGTTCTTGACACAATGAAATTCGATTCTAAAATGTGCACAATGCCATTCTTCTGCCCTCCCTCACCCTTTATTCCTTCCTATTCTTCCAAAACTCGCCTGTTTCTTGGAATTTAGAGGCGCGAAATCTATTCTGGGGGGCTTGGTCCTTGGTCACTGGCGAGGCTAAAACTTTACTTGTCTATTCAGTTTAGTAAGACAGTGCAAACTGATTCAGACCGTGTTAAAATGGCGTGATTGAATTTGGAAGAAAAAATTGACGTTTTGGAACTTGCTGAAAAGGAAAAGCTGAACGTTCGTAGCCTTGCCGAACGTTCCCACGTTGGTATAACGCAGATTAATGAACTTTTGAAAGGTAAAGAAGGAATTCGAAAAACATGGGTCCTGAATTCGAACGAAAATTTGAAGTTTCGTGAATTGAAGACAGAAACAAGCGAAATTGACGTAGTGTTGATGAAATAGTTCCGTTCTGCTCGTGCAAATAACGTTCCTGTAAGTGGTGTTTTGCTCCAAAAAAAAGCCAGAGAACTCGGTGAAAGTTTGGGATTAGAAACTTTTATGGACTCAAATGGATAGATGGAAAAATTCCGGACACGTCACAACATATCTTTTAAACTTTGTGGCGAAGAAAAATCTGTAAATCCAAATGAAGTAACAGATTGGATTGGAAGGCTTAAATCTTTGCTTAAAGGATATGATGACAGAGACATTTTCAATGCCGATGTGACTGGCGTCTTTTAACGCTTCCTTCCGGGCAAGACCTTATGTTTTAAGGGTAAAATATGTAGTGGCGGGAAATTTTCAAAAGAGCTGCTCACTCACTCTTTTGCTGTGTTGCAACATGCTGGGAGACTTTCGAAACTCCAGTTGTTATTGGAAAAGTTGAGAAGCCTAGATGTTTCAAGAACATTGATGTACGAAAACTCAGTGTTTCGTGGAAGTCAAATAAGAAAGCGTGGATGACCACTGAGATAATGAGCGATTGGTTGGTGGAGTTAGACAACTAAATGAAGAAAAACAAAAGAGAAAAATCATTCTGTTCATGGACAATGCTACTTCCCATCCTGATTATTTAAAGCTCAAAAATATTAATTTAGTTTTCTTGCCTCCTAACACCACTTCGATGCTACAGCCACTTGATCAGGGAATTATCCGCAGCTTTAAAGTAGGATACAGAGAGCTGCTTCTGAGACATGTGCTTTCATAGATTTCCTCCTGCAAATCCAGCCAAGAGTTGGTAAAATCGGTATCTGGCTTGGATGCAATTTCCTAGACTACGTCAGCCCTTAAAAAGGTGGAACTTGGGTGCGTTCTAAAATGTTTTAAGACGGCGGGATTTTTTAGTACAAGCGAAGTGGTTACTGACAGTACTACTGAAGAAAACGAAAACGAAATTGCGGATCTAGTAGCCAATTTGGATTCAAATTTCACCGTTGAAGAGTATGTCAATATCGACGACGATTTATCCATTGAGGAAGAAAACCTACCTGTTTCCAATTTCATTCATCGGGACACCACTGAAGCGCTGGGCCCTTTCCGAGGATAATGATGAGGAATCGCCAATGGAAGACTGCAAAATCAAAGATTATTCGGAAGCACCGAAATACAGCGAACAATTAAAACAGTTCTTTCTGAACAATGAAGATTCCGAGGGACTAACAAAGCCAAATCCTATGAAGATTCACCTTGAAAAATAGGTCTGCTGTGTAAGAAACAGAAATCAAACTTTGTCAACAGATTTTTTTCAAGTAGTAATTAAAATACTATGAAATGTATTTTGGGATTATTTAATGCAAGATAAAAGGATTAGCACACAATTAAAAGGTAAAGTAGTAAATAGTTATTCTTTTCTTACCTAATTAATTTTTCCTTTTTAATTAAAATTGCAGGCGTAATTTTCAATCAAATGTCAAACAGAAGTGCAAAAACTTTTTTTATGAAAAGGTTGTCCTCCCCAATAGCGGACACCTCCTAATAACGGACAAAACTTTTGGTCCCGTGACTGTCCGCTTTTCGGAGGTACCACTGTACCTCGAATATTAGAGAAAATCTGAGTACTTTTAGTAAATAATTTTTACTGCCATATGCGAAATGTAGCGTAATTTTTCTTTCATAATTCCAGAGCCAGATATATAGGGCAACTTATATAAAAATATTCCAGTTCAATACCGTTAGTGTTCAGAAAGATATCGGCATTGCAAGAGCTGAACTGTAATTGTTCTCTAAGAGAACAAAATGGATGATGAGGATTCTTGCATATATTGATAATTTTAAACCTGAATTCAGAAACTCCATTCAGAAGTGTCCTCTTTCGCTGAAAGAATTGCCCCCAATTTATTTGAATGCAAATTTATTAGGGGAGAAATTATTAATTATAAAAATCTTCGGCATTTTATTAATGGTATGACATCTTAGCAAATTGACCATTTTTTCATTTCAAATTGATTACTCGGAATGCCATTTTAGCATTTTGTTCTAAATTTAATATATTCCAAATTTTGTTTTAATATTTCTTTTCGCAGAAATATCATTACCAGTTGGTTTAAGATAATAGTCGCAGTTAAGTAGTCTTCATCAAGATTACAGATCGGGTCGAATGAATTTCAAATACATGTAAAGTAAAGTGTCTTTTTAACTATTAAATTAATTTATATTCTGTCAATGTAGATTTTGAAAAGGAATTAAAAAATATTGAAATATAGCGCCTTTGTAACAAGCCATTACTTTTTCAGCAGTGTCGGATTTTGCCAAAAGGCGGCCACAGGCAAATAATTGCTTTCAGGCCCCCTCCACCTATCCAATGTTGCAAATTCGCCTTCAGATTATCACTACGAGGCCCGTCGAATAGGTTTTGAGGCCCCCTAGGATTTTGAGGCACGAGGAGGTCACCTCTAACGTCTGCGCGAAGAGCCGCCAGTGTTTTTCAGATTAGCACGTGTTTTGGTACACATCTCTTAAAAAAGTATTTTAAAGAACGGCTAAAAGCTAATCAGTTAATGGAAAGGTAAGCGATAAAAATCTACCTTTTACTACATCCATATATTTTAATACATCCTACAAATTCTTTAATTTACATTTAAACTTTCATTTCTTTAGTCAAATTACCAAGAATTCCATATCGGGAGGATTTGAATGTCGAGAATCGTTTAAAAGAAGGAATCTAGGGGCTTTTAAAGGGAAATTTTAAGATGATATAAAAATGATTTCTTGAGGAAGTATTATCTGCATATATTTAGAGACCACTCACTTATTTCCACGAATTATATTTTTTATTTGAATATTTATAGATTGTGAGTAATAACAAATCTTCGTATACTTTTAAGGCGGTTTTACCACAGTACATTAAAGACTTTTAGTACATCTTTTGAATGAGTCATTTCAAATATTTTACAAAGTTTAACCGAATGGATTTGTTCAAATAAAATAATTCACAAGAACATTTGAAACATTTATTTTTTTCATTCGGTATTTAAATCGAATCAATACTATGAAGAATAAAAGACAACATTTTATAAAAGCCATCCATTTTTGATAAGGTAATAAAAAATAAAAATTGATTTCTTGGGGACATAGATTGAAAAAATATTAGGATGTGGGCTTTCAAAAACTACTAAGAAATTCCGTTAACACGTCTTTTTTCTTCGAATTCTCCTTTTTATTTTTACTCCATAAGAAACTGCAAACGATCGCGTTTTGATTTAATAGCATGCGAGTATCTGATAGAAATTATTTTCCTTCCTTTTTATTCCGTAGTTTCTAATCTTCTTTTACGAAAAATAATAATTGAAGGACATTGAAGAAGGTAAATTTTGTTTGATATATTTTTAGTCTCTCATTCTTCGAGTTTCCATTAAATTCCCAAATTGGATTTCTACAAAGCTATTTTCTCAACAAAATGCTGACTGTTTCATTGGAAGAAGCAATTGAATTTTTTATAATTCAGCTATTACTTTAATCAATTTTACGAACTTTGTTCTGTAGATAAAATATATCTATGAAGCGGTAATCTAAAGGTGGCATTTGTAATTTTACTTCCTTAATTCGACTCTCCTTTCCATTATTAAATTCAAAATTTAGAACGTAAATCAATTGTAAAAAATAATGTGGTTCTAAACGAGATTAGGACTCAGAATAAAATAAGCCTTGGTATAAAACTATAAAATATTTAAATGCTAAGCAAACTGGCTGACATATACAGGGTTCGCATTTATATCCGTTAAAACCCTCTTAACTTCTAAACGGTGACAGCTTAGGCTATAAAATTGGTGTCTCAGTATAGTAAAAAGACAATGCGCTACACGATGAGATGAATTACAACGCCATCTATCGGAAATTTTGGAATTCGCGGTTCTATCTCGAAAACGGTACAAAATACGGAAAAAGAGTCAATTACAAAATTGTAGAGCTTCTTCGATTTAGTACGAGAAGACACCTTGAGTGCAATAATGCTAAGAACAAAACGTGTAAAATGCGCATGTGTTTGCTCGCATTTTCGGAAATGTTGACGTCATATGACACGAATAAAAGGAGAAAATGTTATTTTTCGGGTAGAAAATTATCCCATCTTACTTTTTCTTGTGTAAGTAACTCAAACAGCAGGTGCATGGACATTTCCGCCAACATTGCAGAACGTATTACTGTTGCTTGTGTTTGCGCACCAACTATATGCTAAAAAATGTGCAAAGTGAAATTCAAACAAGGACTCAAATCTGCATTGTAAATGACGGAGAGCACTGTGAACACCGAAAATAAATGTATATCGTGATAACTAATTGTTTTGTCTTGTTTTAACCCGTTTCGAAACGTCACGGTTTCGGAAATCGAGAACAAACAAATGTTCACTTTAAACGTTCATTTTTTCGTATTATTGTTACAATGCATCTTTTTGTACTAAATCGAAGACGCTCTACAAATTTGTAATTGACCATTTTCCCGTATCTTGTACTGTTTTCGAGATAGGACCTCTAATTCCAAAATTTGCCGATAGATGGCGTTGTACTATACCTAGACACCAACTTTATGGCCTAAACTGTCACCGTTCAGAAGTTAAGGGGGTGTAACGGATATAAATGGGAACCCTGTATATGTCACAGTCAAAGAGTATAATTCAGTTATTCTATACAATAACTAGTTATTCAATAGAATAACTGATCAAGTCGGTTAAAGTGTAAAATAGATTATTTATTTTATACTTTACCTAGTTATTCTATGAAATAACTAGGTATTCCATAGAATAACTAATGATAGACCGTTAAAGTGTAAAATAAACAATCTGACGTTAAAACAAATCCGTTTTGTTTAAAATTACCCACTAATTGCAAATCAGCCATAAACAGTGCAAAATTAAAACCACTATAATACTGTCACAAAACAGTAATGTCACTTTCTTTTCATATTAGTCTTAGAGTTGTTGGGAAGAGAGATTTACAGGAATACGTATTGGAAGGAAATCAACGACACTCGACCTTGGCTACAAATTTGGCGACTTTTGAGACAAAATGAAGGTTTCAGAATATACAGGAATTGTCTCGGTATCTCTATTAGGAACGAAGTTATGGACAAATTCCATTATAAACGGAGATTTCTTACATTTAATGAGCTAGCGAAGCTACTAGGTTTCATCTCCCGCTGCTAGCGAAACCGTAGGATGTTTTTTAAAATTTAAAAAATTTTCTTGGTGCACACTTTAGATGCTACTGGCAACGCGAGCTCAATTTTCCCTGCTTCAAATAAGTATTTAAGAAAAAGCAGATTCCTTGCATTCAATGAACTAGCAAAGCCCCCGCAAGCAATGACTAGGTTCCCGCTCCCGCTACTAGCGAAGCCGTAGGATGTTTCTTAAAATAAAAAAATTCGGGTGCCCACTTCAGATGCTGAAAATACAAATAACCAATTTGACTAACAAACAGGCTGAATCATGACGGCTATTTTACACTTTAACGATGTGTGGACCGTTATTCTATAGAATAACTAGTTAAAGTGTAAAATGAAAGTTTATTTTACACTTTAACTAATTTGATCAGTTATTCTATCGAATAACTAGGTATTCTATAGAATAACGAATTTGATACTTTAACGGTAACATATATATAAATTCGACATCCCAACTCTTTAACCTTTGTTATGGTAAATTAAACAATTATTATGAAAAAATGAATTAATACTTCACTTGAAACATAAAACTAATTAACGACGCTCCTTGCAATTTGCCATTATAGTATTTTAAAGAAGTTCGATATAGTAGAGTATAGTTTTTGACCTCGTAGCTCATACTGCATTTGTACGTATATATTCTTAATGCATTGCTAATAATGTTTCACAAACAAAGTAAACAAGACATATCAAAATGCAATTCAAAAGCCAAAAAATTATGAATTAAGCAAAATAACCACAACCAAATCTAAAATAAAATGCAAAAAAATTGAAAATACTATAGATTACTTAAGAGCAAAAGGTAAGTTTAAACATTTAAATGTTAAAATGTATAAATATATATATATATATATATCATGAAAGTCAAAGTCAAGTGTTTTTTGAATGTTTATTTTGTATATGTTGCTTTTGCATTTCTGCTATGTTTGTTTCGTATTTGTTATATATATATATATATATATATAAAATTTGTATGTAAACTGGAACTAATTCTTAGCCCGATAAAATTCAAATGTGCATATGTTGAATAATGATAATCATGATGATAATCATATATAATTAATTATATCGAATTAAAGGAATTGAAATTATCCAAGAATACAAAGAAAAAGGACAAACTGAAATTTTTATATGGCATTTAAGAAAACTGCTGACATTTCTGGCTGGAAAAACAGAGTTGATTCATTTCTTTTCAAGGAAATTAGATTCGAAAAGCAATGTTTTCTTAAAGAAAAGACGGATATTTTTCTTCATTAAATGTTAGTGCCATCTCTTGCACTAGAGAAGCCAGTTATAGATGTCAAAACAAAGAATCATCACCCAAAAGAAATTCAGTTTTAGATTCTACTGCAGAAACCTCTCTCTGAGTTGAATAGCACTGACAATAACTAAGAAAAGATAGGTAGACACAATGGGAGAGAATCGAAACCAATTAGGAAAATAATTTATTTTCAAAATGTGAAAGGCTAGAGAAAATTGATTCTATAAATATTCAGGGTTTTTTCCTAAGTTAAATTTGACTGCGCTTAATAACATTAGTTGTTAAAAATACGCTTCCAAAGTTGTCAAGGAAATCCTTAGAAATTTTTTTTATTTAATGAAAGGTCATTCAAACTCTTTCCGTTCACTGTATTTTCCGTTACTTATATAATGAAAAAATTTATTTGCGCAATTTATTTGTTTGTATGTGTTTTCTATTACCATTTATGAAATGCTTGCATTATTCCAACATTGTACGAAAATTAAATTTGCATTATTGAAAAGAAATAAATATATTTTTTGTATATTAAGATGGCGTAAGAATTACTTTTGTGCGATAAGATTTTCGAAAATTACAGCCAAAAAGCGTCAAAATTTGCCTACTTCTTAATTAATTAAAATTATAATTATAATTTCAAAACATACGTTCCAACGTCCTCGATAGTATATTAGCGCCAATTTGGCAACTTTATGTCAAACGATCTTCGCCGTAGAGCAACAGCAGAAAGACACACATTAACTGCATATCTTAAATGCCAACCTCCAGAGAAGTTATGACTCAAAAGACGCCAGGATCAAAACAGATTGTCTCTTATTTGACGCTTTTTACAGTCAAAATTTGCCTACTTCTTTATTAATTAAAATTTTAATTAATTTCAACATACGCTCAACGTCCTCGAAAGGAGTATATTGG
>BGPR01024406.1:0-23269 GCA_013235015.1 Araneus ventricosus | reverse complement strand
CAAAACTTTTCTACTTTCAATGTAAATAACTTGCGTACTTGGCACAATAGAATGTGTCATATTAATGAAAGGTATATCATACAAACCAGTAAGAACAAATGTGTAAAAGGATTACCAGACTTAAAACATTCAGATTTCAAATGTGAACCCTGTAAACTTGCTAAATCTCGATGTAAATCGTTTAAGCCGATAGGCAAAATACGATCGAGTAAACCACTTGAGCTTTTACACATGGATTTGTGTGGTCCCTTTCCTGATGTGGCAATTGGAGGTCATCGTTATTTTCTAAGTATTATAGACGATTTTTCCCGTAAAGTAACTACCTACCCTATCAAAGAGAAAACGGAAGTTTTTAAACATTTCTCAAATTACCAGAAAAGGGCTGAACGATTTTTAAATTCCAAAGTCATAAAAGTAAGAACAGATAACGGCCTTGAGTTCTGTCATGCTGAATTTCAATCATATTTAGATGATTTAAGTATTAAATCTGAGAGAACAAATGTTTACTCGCCACAACAAAATGGAGTTGCCGAGCGTTATAACTACACAGCAGTAGATGCAATTAAAGTAATGCTCAACTCTAGTGGATTAAGTAAAGGTTTTTGGGCTGAAGCATTGTTATGCCATACTTATGTTTGGAATAGAGTTTGTCATGGTAACCAAAGTTTAACCCCCTTTGAACTTTACAGTGGTCATAAACCATCTGTAAAGCACCTTAAAACTTTTGGAAGCACTGCTTACTCAGGTGTACCTAAACAATTGAGGAAAAAGTTTGATATGAGGGCTAAAAAGGGATAATGGTGGGTTATCCTCTAAAAACCCGAGGATATTGCATCTGGTTACCTAATGAAAGAAAAATTGTCGAAACTATAAATGTGTCTTTTGATGAAGATAATATCTTAGAACCAAATAGCAGTGGAGCTGTACTGGACCCTAATAAGAAAACTATCAACGTTTCATCGAATTCTGAATCCGAGGAAGAATTTGAACATTTGAGTATCCCTAGAACCCCAAAATCACAAAGTTCTGAACAGGAGGGAGCATCTAATAACAGTAAAACTTCCGAGAAAGTTATTTGGGAAAGGAAAGCTGTTCCACGCAAATATAGGTCTAGAACTGACATTTATTATTATATTCAAGGTTCGAAAGATCGTTTTCATTGTTATAAAGATATCGAAGAATATTGTAAGTCTCATAATTTGGAGTATGACAAAGCTCTATTTAATTTTTCTGGTAAAGATAAATATTCGGGAATAGTAACTATGGAGGAAGCAAACCAATCAGATTGACTAGAGGTTCAAATTCCAAGTAATTTTAATGCAGCTTTAAGAACCCCTCAGGCTGATAAATGGCATGACGCAATGAAAGAAGAAATTCAAGTCATAAAAGAGCGTAAAGTATGGGATCTTGTTCCGAAACCTGCAAACGGCAAAGTTATAGGTTGTCGATGGGTTTATAGTACATTAAAACAAGATGAAAAGGGTGTAATAGTGAGATATAAGGCCAGATTAGTGGCACAGGGTTTTGGACAAATTCAAGGAATTCATTACGACGAAATTTTTAATCCTGTGATAAATTTTTCAATTATTAGAATGTGTTTCTCTGTATTAGTTTGTAAGCAAAAATGGCGACATTCCCAACTTGATATAAAATGTGCCTATTTATACGCTTCACTACAGGAAACTATTTTCATGTCACAACCACAGGGATTTGTCGATCCAAATAAGCCTGACCACGTATGTCATTTAAATAAAGCTTTATATGGTTTACATCAGTCTGGGAGAGAATGGTTTTATAAAATTCACTCTGTACTGGAAAATTTAAGTTTTAAGAAATTGGAATCAACAAATTGTGTATATGTATATCAGGATAATGTTGTTCTGCTACTTTATGTGGACTATATTGTTCTATTTGCTAAAACTGACAATTTAATTAAAGATGTTATAAAATGTTTAAGTACCCATTTTGATCTTAAAGTTTTAGGCAAAACCCGTAAATTGCTCGGGGTAGAATTTGAAGAAATGGGAAATGAATTTTTTATTCATCAGTCGGAATATATCCACAAAGTATGCGAGAAATATCAGTGTTTTAACTATCCTGTTACTTCATTACCTATTGCAGTTGGTATAGTTCTTTCTAAAACACAATGTTCAAGTACAGAAGTTGAAATTTCGGAAATGTCTAAATTCCCGTATAGAAATCTTTTGGGATGTTTATCCTTTATATCGGGAAGGACAAGACCTGATATTTGCTATGCCGTTAATATTTTGTCTCAATTCCAAAGTAATCTAGGATTAGTGCATTGGAATATATTGCTTAAATTACTTGGCTATGTAGCTCAAACTAAAACTTATAAATTGAAGTTGTCTGAAATAAATAATTTAAACATCAATTGTTATAGTGACGCTGATTTTGCAGCAAATAGAGATGATCGAATTTCAATTGGAGGTCTGATTCTTTTCATTGATAATTCACCCATTGTATGGAAAACATTTAAACAGAAATGTGTTAGTTTATCCACAATGGAAAGTGAATATGTATCATTATGCGAATCCGCAAAAGAACTCGTGTGGATCATCCGAATTTTTAAAGAATTTGAGATTCTCAATATAATAAAAACTAATGTAACTAGTTATCTCTTTTGTGATAATCAAGCTGCTATCGATTTTTCTAAATCGCCAGTAGAAAATTCTCGTACTAAACACATTGACGTCAAATACCACTTTATCAGAAATTTAGTATTTGAGAAACTTTTCATCCTAAAGTATATCAATACCAAACTAAATTTTGCAGACCTCTTCACAAAACCTTTACCTAAAAGTAATTTGTCTAAATTTTTAAAAGATTTTTTGTGTTAAAAATATAAAAGTCCAGGTGCGTACTGGCAAATTTTTTTTTCATAAAATTGTAAATGCTTAAATGGCATGATTTTCATTATGAATGTATTTTTCTAAATGTTTTTTTCTATTTGCATGTGATGCCGCCTGTCTGGTGTCGAGGAATTTAATTGCCCACGAGGATGTCGGCTCTTCATCGAGTGAGTGTTGCCAAAGGGTACGAGCGGCCTCTAATACCGTCTCGGAAGATGTGCTATTGTAAACTGCCAGAGTACTCGAAGGTTCCGTTCGACTCGTTGGAGGGATGCATCATCGTCTTTGTCACGGGAGATGTTATTTTAATTTTATAAGCCCTTTATTATGATAATGGAAGCTCCTATAGGTCCCCCTCGACTCCAGACAGCCTGCATGTGTATATTTGAAATATTTTGTAAAGTTTTCTAATGTTTGTATACATGTGAAACTTGTTATACACTTTGTAAATATAAATTTTTTCTTTATGTCATGTGAAGTGAATGAAAAATTTAAAGCTTTTTAGAGGTACGCGAGAGGTGGGCCATTGTTGGGAAATTCTGCATTTTAAGCTAAGAAGCTTGCATCTTTTCTAAATTGTCTCTCGTACCTTTATTCTAAGATTTGAAGCATTCTTTCTTTAAACTAATCACTTCACTTGGCATCCTTTTTTAGCAGCTATTTAATCGGAATAGTACGACGGTGTCTATCCGATTCCTGCAGCTGATATGTAGATGATTATTAGAGTATATATACTTGTCTCTACTATGTCAAGGTGAAGGAGAGAGACCTACGGTTCTCTAAGCATTATCTCCTCGGAGAGACTTCAGCTGTAAGCTGTTGCTTTACTATAAGATGTGATACGTAAATATGTTCTTAAATGTGGTCGTCTAATAAATGTCTATTTTAAATCATACGATTCGTCATTTCTAAAAATGCTCCATCTCATAGAAATTCCACTGCATGCAATAAACCAGGACGCTTTTAGCTTATCCAGCAGCTCTTCATAACTAGTATTACTCAAGCTGCCTGTCTCTACTTTACGAGACTAACAAGTGATATTGGCAAACTCGCTTCCTGTGCATAACAAAAAGTAAATTAAAATTTCAGTTACTTAAAAATTAAGCAAGATTTTATCGTTAATTCGCAATATATTTAAAAAATACTATCAACAAAATGATTTTTGAATTCCTTATAATTCAAAAATATCTTTTTAATGATACCAGTTTAATTACAAATTACTGAAACATTACCAGTACAAATTACTAAACTCTAAATCATCCAAAGAAGTTTGTTTTAAAGGTTCCTGGCTCTTTCAACAGATGTCCTACTAATGGGCAGCATTTCTCGTTCATACTTTGACGCTAAAACCGTATATGAAATATTTAACTTCCGGAATTTAAAATAAAATAACTTTAATCATAATTTCGTCCTTTTAAACGTAGAAAATTAAGGGGTGTTAAGAGGGATTTATTTTAAAGACGCTGAAAAATTAAATATATAATAAAAAATTAAATTAAATACATAATTATTAAATATTATAAAGTTAAATTAATGTAATCTATACTTATAAAAGGCAATGTTTGTGTCCGTGTGTGTGTTTGTCTGCGATGTCCAGACGAATCTATCGCACTTACAGCCATGAAATTTGGCACACAGGTAGTCGTAATGGTGACTGAATACACCTCGAAGCCGAAATTTTAAATTTTAATCTAGAAATTTTTTTATTTAATGTTTTGTGTTGTTTTGGTTGATTTTTCGCACTAATTTCTCAATAGATTGGTTTCGAATAATTGTACGACAAAAATAGATAGACCATCGGAAAGAGCACGCGATTTCCGTTCTAATGAAGTTAGTTTTGAATTTCTAACGTAATTAACTGAATTTTGAGAATTTTTTAAAAAAAATAGTCAGTTTTGCTATCTAAATGTTAGTTTTGTTTTTAAATTTGTTGCATCCGACTTTCTAATAACACTATTATTTTCAATTTTTTTTCAGCTTATAACTAGAACGGTTCTGTCGGATTTAAAACAACAACGGTTAAAATATCTGTTATCGTTTTTTTTTAAATTAATTTTTTTCTGGGCCGTTGTGAGTTATTTTTCTCGATCGAGTTCCTCACGCGGCACTTCTTCGGAACGTTGATGCCAATTTTGATTGGCGGCGCGCAGGATACGTCATGACCTTCACCTGAATGAATTACTTCGATTATTATTTTCGGATTTGATTTATATTTTGCTTGGTGTATAATAATCATTTAGATGTTCCAATTTTGTAATATTGTTTTGGATTAACGTACTCTGTACTGTAGCGCGAAAAAAAAAATAAGCAGGAAAATCAAAAAATGTGTATCTTTTGTTTT
The DNA here is from genome assembly GCA_013235015.1 of Araneus ventricosus. Taxonomy (NCBI): domain Eukaryota; kingdom Metazoa; phylum Arthropoda; class Arachnida; order Araneae; family Araneidae; genus Araneus; species Araneus ventricosus. Next base: position 18,058 of record BGPR01024406.1, on the reverse strand, counting down.
GATTTTGTTTTCAAAACTTTTTCATGTCATTGTGGGCGTTTTTTTTTTATTTTGTTAAAGCCCTGATTCCACGGGCAACGCCGTGCGCTTACTGCTAGTTAAATATAAACAAAATTAAATTAAATAAAAAATAATATATATATAAATATATATATATATATATGAATTAATATTATGATTATAGATATGTGTGGGCCCTCACTGACTCCTGGCAACCACTATTTTCAGACCCAGTCCACCACTGCATGGGATCATCGAAGCACCCCCATACTTTAGCCACATCTTTGCGCATGCGCAGTACGTTTTTTTATTATATCTAGAAGGTCTCTGCGTCACGTAACTTAATTTTTCAGGAAAATAACAACTTTTTTATTTATGATCAGGTGAAGACAAACTGAAATAAACCTGAAATTTGCCACGTGTCCCCGTCATAATCTCAGCAAGATGTTTAAAATGGATCGCAAAATTTCACACACACAAGACTAAAAAGTAGAAAATAATTATTTAAATAAAATAAAAATTTTAATATACCACATTTTTAAAACGGACTAAAAAGTATAAAATAATTTCTTCTATCCCCATACAGATTTATAACCTCATACAGATTTAAAACGAGAAACGTGGGGCGCATGCAATGAGACTTAATGTTAATACAGTTTTTCAAATATTAATTCATTAATTAAATTTAATTAATTAATTTTAGTTTTATATGGGAGAAAAAAATTTCTAAAATAAATTTTTTCTTTGTTGACCTAAGTAGGAATTGACTTTAATTTTTTTTTATATTTCTTGTTATGAGTAAGGATTGTTTGCAATTGGAAATAAAACGAATACGTACCTTTGCCACAAACTAAAAATGATATATCGGCGATCTTTATGTGTATTCTCAAAATATAGCTAATATATTTTGAAGGAGGTTGCATTTAAAAAATGATGTCGAAAGAAAAATTCTGCTTAACAACGTCAAGAAAAGTCTTAGCGTTTTTGTATTTCGAAACTGTTACTATAAGACAAGTACAAAATAGAAAAGAGGAAGAATTAAGAATAAGCCTGGGAATAAGACTAACCAGCGGGAGTGGTCTCCCCTAGAATTTCTCGTATACTAATGGCAAACTTGCCCCCTTACCTTATGAAAATTGTGGACCGGTCTACTCAGATTTATATTGCCCTCGGAAACCGAGGCAAGACTAAAGGGCAACAATGCAAGAAGAAGTAAAACACGTAAAGCTGGCGCCAATACACAATACGGCGCGTTTTGTGAATCTTAATACAATGCAGGAAAGAAAATAATGCATTTCGAACGCCTTTTCACTTTCTCGTATACAAAGAGAAAGTATTGTAATCGTCAAAAAATTCGAACTCGAGATTTTGACGAATCTCCACGTTTTAGACCTCCCTGAGTCCGAAAAACACAATTTTGGAATTATGTCTGTCTGTGAACACGATGACTCGAAAACTATTACAGCTACGGGGATGAAATTTGGTATGTGGTCTTTAGACATAATTTGTAGGTTTCTATCAAATTTTGGACAAAATTCGTCTACGGAAAGTCTGCCTGTCTGTCTGTCCGCGATCATGCGAACGCTATAACTCAAAAACTTGAATAGCTAGATAGATAAAATTTGGTACACAGTTTTATCGTCATGAATGTAGATCCGTATAAAATTTTGGCTAAATCCGTCAACGGGCTGACTCTCTGTCGGTCTAAATAATCGCATATTTGTTCACTTTTGAAACGAACTCCATGCGCATGCATACTGGTAACAATGCCTGTGCACGCGGAACGATTACTCCACTTTGTCCTTGAGACGGTAAGAGTGGAAAATCGGTTCGCATTTAATCGCTACGGGTCTCTTTGAATTTGATTCTTTACGTAAATATTTTACAATCACTATAATCTACAATGAGAAACCTTCTGATAGTCATTGGATTCTGGGTTACAGTAGGTTCGAATTTTTTTATCCACACGGGGGTGGGGTGGGGTGGAAGGGAAACAGCACCTTTTCGGGAAAGTATACGAGAAAGTTTAGGGGAGACCACTTCCGCTGGTTTTTCGACCGATTGAAATTAAACTTTTATACAGATCTACAATTTAGGTTATAGGACCACATACCAAATTTTATTTCTCTAAGTCAGTGGTCGGCAAACCGCGGCTCGCGATCCGCATGTGGCTCTTTAGCCACTTGAATGCGGCTCTGTCACAAATCGATTTCGACGACGTACGGTTATTATAATATCTGATTTTATTTAATGTTAATAGCTATCATAAACCGACTCCGAAAAACATGGTTCTTGAAAAGAATTTGGCTCTCAAATGAAATCTGAATCGCTGTATTGCTAATCTTTGGCTCTTTTGACTAATGAGTTTGCCGACCACTGCTCTAATTCATTAAGTTTTGGAGTTATCGTGTTGAGACACATGCGTGAATACAGATCGGCATAAGTCAACCCATTGAAATATTTAATCTAAAATTTGATACATATCTACAATTTTGATCATAAAACTGTATAGCAAATTTATCCATCTAGCTATTTAAGTTTTATCGTGTGCACATGAACACGGACAGATAGAATCGTCCAGAATTTTATAGAAATCTGCAACTGTGACGTAAAGACGCGTGCTAATTTCATCCGTCTAGCTCAAACCGTTATTGAGCTACGATAGATGTAATTCCAAAATTGTATTTTTCGGACTCGGTGAAGTCTAAAACGTAAAGATTCATCAAAATCTCGAGGTCGAATTTTTTTGAGGATTAAAATAAATTCTTTTGTATCCGAGAAAGTAAAAATTGAAGCATTTATAAACATATATGCTTGCATATCATTTGAAAAATTTGCAGACTTGTTTTTAGCCATATTTTAATTCAAACACGATAAATATTTTAGCTAATTAATTTTAAAACAATCCGATATCCATGCTCTTTATTATTTTGTGTGCAAACATACGTTTCAAATCAATATTTGTTACAAAAGTTGACATTATTACTCCGTGAAACAATGCACTCAATGAAATCGAAAGAAACGAAACTTCAGAAGTTTTATCGGTCATTTGATTCAATATTTCTATTAAATTGAAAGGGTCATATTTTCTTAATTCCAACCGCGGAATGTCTTAGCTAATTCGAGACGTCTGGTCTTTTTGCTAGTGACACTAATTATAGCAAGATCCTAGACATGAGAATTAATAATATTCAAAGGAATTATGACTTAGAACTGGGACTATTTCTTTAAATAGGGTCACTATATTCTATGCATGCTAAAAATCAGCAAGGAGAGCTCTTCAAAAACTAATTCATGGAAATTAAAATGAAATAATTATTTTTAAAAATCTTATTCGCAAAAGCTCATTTAAAAGTAAAATCTAGCATATTTTATAAAAATTCCGGAAAAATTATATAAAATCGGACTATCCTAATACGGGATGTTTGGTTACTTTATTTAACCGATGTAAACCCTTCGATATTTGTTTGCGAAAAAACAGAAAAAATAACAGTTGAATAAATAACATGAATATATATATATATTCAGAATCATAATATATCCGCACAATTTCCTTCGCCAAATAACGGTTAGTTACTTACAGAAAACACTGGCGAGTGTGAAGAAAGCACAGTAAAATAGTATGTGTGTTTGTATCATCATTATCGAAATCTATGAAAATAAATCACTATATTAATTGAAACAGGATATTCTGAAAACACGCTTCACTACTTGTTGAATATAATGATGATGTTGACGACAGGGTGATCAGAGAAAATAATCATCAACTTGTGTCAAACAGTAAATGTATTACAGAGATATTAATTACTGTTCACAAGCGTTTTCAGAAGCTAATTTCTAACTTCCTAACATTAGCAACTCCTTCATGGGGTTAGAAGTAAACAAATAATCGCTTATAAGTTTCGAAACATATTTAATTCCACAGCATCTCTCATCATTTCCTTAATTTCTAGGTGATTTGGGATTTACTTTAATTCCATATACTTTATTTTATAATTGATTTGAAAGTAATAATCAAATATGTGTAGATACAAACAGGCACTGCGAGTCTTTTAAAAACTCTACTCAAGATGCATTATTTACACGGAAACGGCTATATAATAATGTGTTGACTGAACAACCGAAATGTTTGCATTTCAACAAAAAATAATTCCAGTTCAAATTTTGATAAATGAGAGCCAGTTTCAAAATATATTCTGATTAAGATGCAAAAAATAGCTATAAACTGATGCAAATATTTTCGTGAATTTATTGCAAACACAATGCATTGCAATACTAGTTCAAAAATGGTTAAATTAATTCTCCTTTCATATTAACTTATTTCGCATTAAATTATTATACTTGATTGCGATATTTTCCCATATTTAATAATAATAATAACTTTTCTATATTTAATCATGAATGCGTAAGTATAGGGCAATCTTTCTCGCATAAAAAAATGCTTATGTATCAAATAAGCATCATTTGTACAAAAAAAGAAAGACCTGCTAAATTTTCTCATCTCCTATTGCCCACCCCCTCTTGTTCGAAAATTTCTCGTAATACTTCATCACCCTTTTATATCTTTCGCAAGAGATTTATATTCTTTATTATTTATTTCTGCTCCGTTCATTGAGAAGTCTGGAGTTGCAGCGATGTCCTGTCTTGGTGTCATATTTTCGGTAAAATTACGGATCATTAGAGCATCATTTTTCTCCTGCCCTGTCGCGTTGCCACTCTAGATTACCTGGTAGCCATAGCAACTTATTCTTTTCAGACATCTCTCTAGATTTAAAAACAAAAAAGGGGGAAGAAACCCTTTAGCAGTCTAATTATGTGTCTCTCGATCATACAGCTGTCTTGCTAAAATGGAGCAGCATCTGTACTCTTTCTGCAATGGGGAAAAAAATTGTGCTAAAGAACTCCGAATGTTATTTTTTTTTATTATGGCTAATTTTTTTTTATCATTATATTCTATATAACACATTTCTACATGATTGTCTTAGCTTTTTCTATTTCGTCGAGTTGCATTGAGTCACCATTAGTACTACCTGTGTGCCACATTTCAGGGATGTAAGTCAGTGGCGAATCGAGGATTCGGGTCTGGGTGGGGGGGCTGAGGTCATAAAAACTTTGTATCGTCGTGATGAATGTCAAACCTCAAGGCTAAAGTAAACCAAAACTCTTTAACTTTACAGACTTGACTCACCTGACGGTAAAAATCATAAAAAAACAATACAATTCTTTCGATATTTTAACACAAAATACAATGAAATAACTAGACAAAAATGTCTTCGACAGCGTCAAAGCTACAAGTACAAGTGGAATGACTACAAAAGTAGGAAACTTTTCGAGCCTGTCAAGCCAGAAAGTAATGTTGAAACGTTTTTATTATTTTTTAAAAAAAGAGGGAAATTAAGAAAAAACAGTTGTAATGATATTAAATAAAATCAAGAATTCTGGCTTGGCTCTGGGGGGGGCTGTAGCCCGATAGCCCCCCCCGGATTCGCCACTGCTGTAAGTGAAATATTTTAAGTCTAAACATCGCACGCACACACAACAAACATTGCCTTTTATATATAGAGAGATTCTATATAACATATTTCTATATTTTTGTCTTACTGCCTATGTCAATTTTCCATGTTTTACAAGAAGAAAATATTATATGGCAACTTTTTCGTTTAAAACAAACTTTTAGACGTTTAGAATAAACTTCATTAGAACGTAAATTGTTTGTTCTTTCTTAAGGTGTATCTATTTTCTTGATGCGATTATTAGAAAAAATGCAATGAGGAAATGAGTATGAAACATCACTCAAAATACCACAAAATATTAAATAAAAAATTATCTAGATTGAATTTTAAAAATCGGGCTTCGAGGTGCATTGAGTCACCATTAGTACTACCTGTGTGCCGCATTTTAGGGCTGTAAGTGCAATATTTTACGTCTAAACACCGTACTCACACATATGCAAACATTGCCTTTTATACAGGGTTCCCACTTATATCCGTTACACCCCCCCCTTAACTTCTAAACGGTGACAGCTTAGGCCATAAAGTTGGTGTCTAGGTATAATAAAAAGACTATGCGCTACTCGATGAGACAACTTACAACGCCATCTATCGGCAAACTTTGGAATTAGCGGTCCAATCTCGTAAACGGTGAAAGATACGAGAGAAACGACAATTAGAAAGTTGTAGAGCACTCTCGATTTAGTACGAAAAGATACCTTGCACACATTAATACTGAAAACAGAATTCAAAAAATGAACATTTGTTTGGTCACGATTTCGAAAGCTGTCATGTCATAAAAAGTGGAAGAAAGAAACTGAGACACGTCCCTGTAGTGGTGTTTTGGCCTAGGTGCGACCAAATAAATGCAAAGCTTAGGTTGACCTAAGTACTTTATTTCACAGCTTTAATATAAAGAACAAAGTCTAGTACAGAAGTATTGGTTAAATAACTAATTACAAAATTCGATCATTGAGTTCAGGGTTTGAGGACGTTAGAGTTCAATGGAGTCGTAGTCCATAAAGGAAATAATTCATCACAGGATGGATAATTTCCACCTATCAGCGTGACACACGAGACTACAAGGAGTGCTCGCAATTTGATGAGCCGAGAGTTCGGAAAATTACCGAATCTCGGTGTTACTGCCAAAGTCCGAATTAATTCGGGACTTTAAATCCGAGCTGATCACACAGCTCTCTGTCGGTGCTTCCAGAGTCTGCAACCAAGTTCGAGCCTCCTAAACGATTCTTCACCGCCCTCCTCCTTCTCCATCCAGCATCCTGTCTTTATCCCCTACCTCTAGGGATGGAGTTCCGCCTTCCTTCCACTCCACTGGCTAATTGTACTCCCGGGTGACCAACGACTAACCTTCCCTGTTCCCAGTGGTCAAACTCCAACCGTGGGAAGGTTCTTGGGTTTTGCCACCACCGGGCTATACAGGGGTGGCACGAAAGGGTCAGCGCTAATGCACTCTCTGACAGATATTGATTCCTCTGCTTTGTGGCGGCTCTCTGTGTGAAGCCATTACTCTTGTGCACGTCTCGTTAACGACCACCAGGTGCAGCTGTCCTGCGGTCTGCGGCTGACATGAAAGGAACTGGACTCTCCTTCCCGTGGGAACGGTGCTCTCGGGGAGGAAACATCTCACTGTCTTCTGGATCATTTATTTACATTGCTCAAAATGCTCTCCGTTAGCCACTATACACATATGCACACTGGACTGGATTTCTCGCTGCACATTGTGCAACATGGCAAGTGTTACGGAGGCACTAGAATCAGCAATGCGTCGTCGAAGATCCTGCAATGTTGGCGAAGGGGTTGCATATACACACACAGGCTGGTATTTAGTCCGTAAGGTGGTCTTTTCTCGCTTCGCTCGCGTTTCACGAAGCCATAGTGTGGAAAATCACAATCAAAGAAATGTTCATTTTTTACATTCTGTTTTGAGTATTAATGTGCGCAAGGTATCTTTTCGTACTAAATCGAGAGTGCTCTACAACTTTCTAATTGACTTTTTTCTCGTATTTTTCACCGTTTATGAGATAGGACCGCTAATTCCGAAATTTGCCGATAGATGGCGATGTACGTTGTCTCATCGAGTAGCGCATAGCCTTTTTACTATGCTTAGACACCGACTTTATGGCCTAAGCTGTCACCGTTTAGAAGTTAAGGGGGGGGGTAACGGATATAAGTGGGAACCCTGTATATAGAGAGATTCTACATAACATATTTCTATATATATGTCTTAGATTTTTTATTTCTTCGCTTAACGTTTTACAGGAGGAAGAAAAAACTGCATTTTTCGCAACCAATAATGAATATTTGTTATTCTTTTTTCCCACATCTGGCATGAATACGAGACCGTATATTCATACCAGATGTGAAAAAAAGGCAGAAATATCGTTATTGATGGCGAAAAATGCAGTTTTTGTCTTCCTGTCGTAAAACTACGAAAATTGAGGTAGATGGTGTTGCTTGCTAAGCGAAGATTTAGAGTGTTTCGACATTAAAATTATTTATTTAGATATCAGTTATCAACTAACAGTTTCTTTCCCGTCATTTCCTTAGATCCTTTGTTGGGTAATTTTAGAAGATAATTGTTTCTGGAAAACAACGTCCACAGAATTCATCCCGCACATATCGAAAAAAATATCAGACAAGATTAATGACATTAACTGATTTCTGGTCAATTATGAGGTCAAAACCAGGGTTTATTAAAATACCGGAATTGTTTAGCTATCCAAATGAATTTTTATTACAAAGTGACTGGTTTACTAAACAAATATCAATCAATATTTGAGCGACACTATTATATATGCGATTTTGGTCTCCAAACAGTTGAATTTCAAAAGCGACTCACGAAGATGTTGTCTACGATAAGCCCTGCTAAAGGTTGATTTTGGAAAATATGTCCAATATTGTTACAAAAATCGTCCGGCGGATGCACTGTAAAAGCAGTGCAAAAAGCTGGATGTTAGGAAATGTCGATTTATTCCACGGATATTCCAGAAAACTCAAACAGGTAACAAGGAAAATAGCACTTATACAAATTAGCACAATTAGACGCAATTCACTAATAATAACAGAAACAGCACTAAAAATTGTCCTCAGCGTCTAAAAGCTGACCAATTCGCACTGCGAACAGACTCCAAAGAGATAATTTTCTCGTTTGAGCCCCTGCTGTATTTATAGTTTTCCGACAAGGCATGACGTCACATAGATTCATCTAGAACATTCTCGATGTATCCGTTCCTAATAGAAATAGGACGAAAATTCTTTTACTTTCCAGAACCTTCATTTTGTAGCCAAGGTCGGGAGTCATTCTCTTCCATCCATTACGAATCCCTGTAAATCTCTCTTTCCTATCATAAGACTAACATAGCAGGGAAACAGATTCGTAACAATATTTCAAGATCTTGCAACTAAAACTCCTTCAATTTGTGCTCATCGGCTACTGAATTAGACTCGTTTTTTATAAAATAAAATAATACCTATATTTTTTGAAAATTTATTTGTCTTTTAATCAGTTGTGTGAACTGAACCTGGATAACAGTCAACACCCTAAAGATATTTTTAAATAGGCTCACAGGAAGGTTGCAAGTTGAAATTTTTCTTTAACACCGTAATTATATATATGACTCAACTTTTAAACACGCTAAAAATAATTGAAATGATAAATTCAAGCTGCTTCCGTTTTTATAACAGCTCTTTTTATTTGGGATTAAGTAAAATAAAAGTTTAATAAGTATTTGGATTTTACAACTGGCAGTATTTAATCAAAGTAATTTATTGTAAAATGAAAAATTCGGGAGTTTTCTTTTCTAATTCTTCTCATATACTTTCACTTAAGATGATACTACTAAGTTCAAAAAGCTCCGGAACTTGTTATATATTTTCCGAATGTAAATTAGTTATGTCATTTACAGCAGAACAACCGAATAGTATTATATGATCAACTAGTCTGAATAGGCTTCATCCGGTTCAAATACGCACAGCTCGTGCGCATAGCTCGTTATTACAGGCATTCGAAATCTCCCGTCGAGGGGAAAACCAAGTCGTGGGTATTTCATAATGGCCCTAATTGTGTTAAATTACCTGTCCAAACTTCACATTCCGATACTTATACAACCAGCTTATTACCCTCATCTTGCACCGTGTGACTTTTTTCTAGGATGAAGAATTTGTTTAAAGGGAAACGATTCCCACATGTTCCGAAGAAGTGCAGAGAACAGCGATGAAAGCACTGGAGGATGTGACAAAAGGAGGCTTGCAATCCGCATTTACATCTTTGTTTGAACGATGGAAAAGATACAGAATTGCTACGATAGTTTCTTCAAAGGAAACACTAAATCAGGTAAAAGCAGGTTCGATCTGCAATTATTCTATCGTAATAAAATGAGTTCTGGAACTTGTTGAATGTAGTAATTGTTTTGATTTGCGTTAAAAAATGATAGTACCTTGTGCCTAAGTGTTATGCAACGGAACATTCTCAACCAACATCAATAAAAATACTCTAAATCTATCTAAAACTTATTCCACTGATGTTTTGACACTTTTAAAAAAAAATTCCGATGATAAGTTAAGTCCTTATTTTCTGAAAAAGAAAATGTAAAGCCATCTTAAATTTTTTTTTTAAATCTATTTTCTGATGTCCGTTTTATTCGGGTGTGTTTTTTTTTTCTCTTTAGTTTCCACATTTATTTTCAAAAATGTTATTTTGTATCAATATAGAAACGTCGTCCATTGAACTCCGAGAGTGTGCTGGTGATTGTTAAAAGAGTTTCCAACTGTACAGCAGAAATCATTCTGTGTTATTCGATTTGTTAAAAGTGAATAAAATAAAATTGGTTAAAAATTATCAGGAGGCGTTTCGTATCGTATGAAAAATTCGTTCTCCCGATTGGTAGAGTATCGTTAGTTGATTTTGCTAATTTTGTGATAAAGTACGCCTTTGAAATGACAAAAGTTCTTTCAACCACGTGTGTTTCAAGAGAATATGTAGTGAATTCAACAAGTGTTTGTTCATTATCCAAGAAAATAAACTCGACCGATCAGTTAAGAACTACAAATTTCTCAACCGATTGTGTGGAAAGATTGAGAAAATGATTGATTTTCAAATCATGCTGTTTACAACTTGTGCCTAGCCCTGTACCAAAACAGTGGATATGCCGCAATTTGTGGGGAGTGAGTGCATATAGCTGGCGTTTACAGTGAGACTCGTGTTGAACATTTGTGAATTCATGATATTTATAACTTTTCGGGATTATTTTTTAAGTGATTGGACAACCAAGGTTGTAACATTTTTCGTTTTGTAAATAGAGTCATTCAAACTTACAATATTCTTTTGTAGCTACTGTCCTACCGCCTCATAAACCCTGAACAGGAGTGCCTGAAGTCGACGAGTCGAAGAAAGGAGAGAAACGGGTATAAAATCAATCATAACATTTGTCAAACTAAGCGCTCTTCGTTAGTCGAGGAATTCGGTTCCGACATAAATACAAAGCGAAATGAGAATTCCTCCCGGTTCTGTTCTTCGCCAAACGAAATAAAACCCTTTCTTTCACCCCAAAAAGGCAGTGGAATACCCCGTTTCCATAACGACCGCCACCGGCATGTCTGGTGTCTGGGGTTTTTCTCGTGGCGGTAGGACAGTACCTTATATTTCTGCCGACAGTTTGAAGTCCTCAAATACTTCCACTACTCAGAATTCATTTCAGGCTCTCTATCAGTCGTTTTTTAACGTAGGTTGGGAACAACTAGAAAACTTAAGCGTCCACTTGTCAAGCCTAGAGACATCTTTTTAATTCAATATGATATAGTGTTTCTGAACTTCATAAGCTATTATTTTATTGCTAAATTTGGTGAGAAATCGACAAAAGTTTTTACCTTGGTTTCCAAAAGTTGCACCAACCCTTCAGTTTGAATTAAAGCAAAATTAACATCTCTGCAGAAAAAAAATTATAATAAAGCTATAATGAATGAAAAAGGAATCGCGTACTAAGTATTTCTAACAGTTATAGAAAAATGTGAAAATTCACATGAGTTTATTACGTATAATGTCAGTGGCGGACTGGGTCTGAAAATAGTGGTTGCCAGGAGTGAGTGAGGGCCCACACATATCTATAATCATAATATTAATTCATATATATATATATATATATATATTATTTAATTTAATTTTTAATTTTGTTTATATTTAACTAGCAGTACGCGCACGGCGTTGCCCGTGGAATCAGGGCTTTAACAAAATAAAAAAAAACGCCCACAATGACATGAAAAAGTTTTGAAAACAAAAGATACACATTTTTTGATTTCCCTGCTTTTTTTTTGTCGCGCTACAGTACAGAGTACGTTAATCCAAAACAATATTACAAAATTGGAACATCTAAATGATTATTATACAGCAAGCAAAATATAAATCAAATCCGAAAATAATAATCGAAGTAATTCATTCAGGTGAAGGTCATGAAGTATCCTGCGCGCCGCCAATCAAAATTGGCATCAACGTTCCGAAGAAGTACCGCATGAGGAACTCGATCGAGAAAAATAACTCGCAACGGCCCAGAAAAAAATTAATTTAAAAAAAACGATAAAAGATATTTTAACCGTTCTTGTTTTAAATCCGACAGAACCGTTCTAGTTATAAGCTGAAAAAAATTGAAAATAATAGTGTTATTAAAAAGTCAGATGCAAGAAATTTAAAAACAAAACTAACATTTAGATAGCAAAACTGACTATTTTTTAAAAAATTCTCAAAATTCAGTTAATTACGTTAGAAATTCAAAACTAACTTCATTAGAACGGAAATCGCGTGCTCTTTCCGATGGTCTATCTATTTTTGTCGTACAATTATTCGAAACCAATCTATTGAGAAATTAGTGCGAAAAGTCAACCAAAACAACACAAAACATTAAATAAAAAAATTTCTAGATTAAAATTTAAAATTTCGGCTTCGAGGTGCATTCAGTCACCATTACGACTACCTGTGTGCCAAATTTCATGGCTGTAAGTGCGATAAATTCGTCTGGACATCGCAGACAAACACACACACACACACAAACATTGCCTTTTATAAGTATAGATTACATTAATTTAACTTTATAATATTTAATAATTATGTATTTAATTTAATTTTTTATTATATATTTAATTTTTCAGCGTCTTTAAAATAAATCCCTCTTAACACCCCTTAATTTTCTACGTTTAAAAGAACGAAATTATGATTAAAGTTATTTTATTTTAAATTCCGGAAGTTAAATATTTCATATACGGTTTTAGCGTCAAAGTATGAACGAGAAATGCTGCCCATTAGTAGGACATCTGTTGAAAGAGCCAGGAACCTTTAAAACAAACTTCTTTGGATGATTTAGAGTTTAGTAATTTGTACTGGTAATGTTTCAGTAATTTGTAATTAAACTGGTATCATTAAAAAGATATTTTTGAATTATAAGGAATTCAAAAATCATTTTGTTGATAGTATTTTTTAAATATATTGCGAAAAAACGATAAAATCTTGCTTAATTTTTAAGTAACTGAAATTTTAATTTACTTTTTGTTATGCACAGGAAGCGAGTTTTCCAATATCACTTGTTAGTCTCGTAAAATAGAGACAGGCAGCTTGAGTAATACTAGTTATGAAGAGCTGCTGGATAAGCTAAAAGCGTCCTGGCTTATTGCATGCAGTGGAATTTCTATGAGATGGAGCATTTTTAGAAATGACGAATCGTATGATTTAAAATAGACATTTATTAGACGACCACATTTAAGAACATATTTACATATCACATCTTATAGTAAAGCAAAAGCTTACAGCTGAAGTCTCTCCGAGGAGATAATGCTTAGAGAACCGTAGGTCTCTCTCCTTCACCTTGACATAGTAGAGACAAGTATATATACTCTAATAATCATCTACATATCAGCTGCAGGAATCGGATAGACAACGTCATACGATTCCGATTAAATAGCTGCTAAAAAAGGATGTCAAGTGAAGTGATTAGTTTAAAGAAAGAATGCTTCAAATCTTAGAATAAAGGTACGAGAGACAATTTAGAAAAGATGCAAGCTTCTTAGCTTAAAATGCAGAATTTCCCAACACTTTTGAACTTTAAAAAATTGACAATTATTTTCATCTTTTTTTGAAGAGCATGTGTGCCAAATTTCATAAAGATCGAGTAAAACTATAGATTTGTACAAAATACATCCTTATAATGTAAAAAACTACTTTTGTTGTATTAAAATGCAGTCCATTTTCATTGTTTCGCCAGTTTTTTTTTTTCTTTTCTTTAAGTCCAGTTTTTTTCTTTCTTCGTTACTTCAAATAAATTTAGTTTTTGATAGATTTTCTGTGTTATTGTAATAAATTTACTTTTTATCAATGGCATTAAGCTCCTCTTTCGACTTAAGGAAAGATAATCTTCCTGGAGATTATGTAATTCATTTCTTTGATATGATGAGGTTAAATTTTCACTTTATAATAAGCTTAATAATGCGCAATAATTGTAGATTATAATTATGCAAAATTTAAAAAAATAATAATAATTGAATCTCGTGTTTTTTAGACTTTTTTAACAGTTGAATGTAAAGACTTATATCATTAGTTTCATTAGACACAAAAACATACTGCATCAAAATTTAACTCAAATGCTAATACATTTCCTATCTACTGTTTCTTTCTTTTCACAACTAATTTCTTTCTCAGTCTTTTGTAGCAATTAATACTTTTAACTCAACAGAAATTAAATAAGTTGTCGAATTTAAAGTTTGTTAATATAAACAAATTAAGACAATTAATAAGATGAACGAGTCGGTTGGTAGCCGAATGCGGCTAGTGTTTAATACTACAAAAGCAATTTAAAAATAGAGAAATTATAATTTCAGCTTACCTCTCAAAATTTTTTTTTCTTTCCTTTTGCATAATACGCTACATATGCGTGTGTGTGTCTTTACTCTCTTACGACTAAAAACAGAAATAACACTTTCCTCACCAATTATTTTCCATGAAAGACAGACCAATAAGAAGTCCCTGATGCTTCTAAACGCCATTCCCCCCCCCCCCCCGGACGCACAAAGAAAAGCATTAGTGTCGTTTTTCTTCCGTCTTTCCGGGGCTCTGGAACCAAAAAAAAAAAACTCTTTAATGAGTATTGCGGCTCGACTTTGGACAGAAGAGGTACCCTGTTCCAATACAGGACCAGAGAAGTATGGCCCTGGTTCCAATAACCCGAGGGTTTGTGCGATGGCTGCAACATTCTGGGGAAACATCTGTAAATAATCCGGAGGTCAAAGGAAGTGGACGGAGAACTCAGTACAGTTCCTACGGGCAGTTGTAATTGCGTATGCGTCTTGGGTCGGTATACGACCACCCGCTGTTCGGTCGGTCGAATTACGAAGGCAATAAATCCCCAACGAAGGGCTATTTTACTTGTTTGATTTAGAAAAGCTTACTATAGAGAAAGAGTTCTTTTTTCTCTCCCACACTTCCTGAGGGCCCAAATTGTCTTCTGTTTAAGGGGGCCCGCTTGCCATCGGGCAAGCTGGCAACCTCGCCAGTCCGCCACTGTATAATGTGCAGAAAGCAACATTTATAGAAGAAATGTCACATAGATATTTGCAAATACTTATTTCCAAAATTTCCTACATTTGCCTCTGAGAAATCACATATATGCTACAGATTGTTCTATTCAATTAATTTTGCCAATTTACCTTCTTTTCAAACACGTAAGATCTTTCTCTTTACTTTCAGTCTCTTCTTTTTCTGTTTATTATAAAGGGAAAGTAAGAAAACATTTTAATTTCCAATCATAGATGGCAGCACAATTGAAAAACAATTTTTTTTATTCAGATCAACTAAAGATGGCGCCACGATAACTACAGCGCGAAACTAGTCTGCGAAAATTACTTATAAAAATCAAAGTAAAAGGAAGAAAAGAAAACTTGTAGTTCTCACTTAAAATGTTTTCAAAATTTAAAAAAAAGAATTGATGAATGGATCATTTAACCAATTAATTAAAAAAGCTAAAGCTATTAATTTAATTAACCAAATAATTTATTTAAACTTGAAATTAGCAAAAGCAAAGTTCTCTTGAATAGAAAACTACTATTCATAAATAATATTCTTAACAGATTTTTTTTAATAAAACTGCACAATAAATAGAAGTAATTCAGATTTTTTTAAAAAATTAAAAAATTGATGTGCGGGAAGGATTTTAAATAATTATAATATTTTAATAAGATTTATTCATAAAATTTTAATTTGAGAATACACAAGCAAACGCATAAATAGTTTTTGCCTATTAAATATTCATTTTGATGTAAAATTTCAGGAGTTTACTAGAAGTTCGCTTACAAATAAGAGATTAAAGTTGAAAAATAGAAATTTCTGTCGATCTTCCACCATTGCAACGTATCTTTTACCAATATTGTAGAAGTTTCACTATTTAGAAGATTTTATTTTGAATTATTCAGAGAATCGCACTATTAATTAAAAAGTTTATGACATTTATAAAAATAAAAATGAAGTCTAGTCAGGAAGAATTGAGAATATATTTGTGTCGTGTAGCTGCAAAAGTGGCCATCTCTATTTTTGGCAATTGCGTTTTTTCAAAGATTTTAAGTCCATTTGACGTTCTTTCTACCTCATCAACATAAACTGCATATTGAAACACACTATCGAAATGCTTCAAATGCCATCCATTTTTTTTTTTTTTAATTTTGACTAGATGTGACAGGAAACCCACTTTTCCTCAATTTCTTTTTTAGAATTTAATTTTGCAGCTACATTACACATTTGCTTTTGAAAACGCTTACTATACATTGCTAAAACTTCCCAAACATTTTGACAATGGATTTGCTCCAGTAATGCACAAATATACTACGAGGAAAGTTTTATTCCTCTTGCCCCTCTACGAAAGATGGAGTCTGTTCAAACCTCCAATATGCAGCCTATGAATTCCTAATTTCTTCAGAAATCTCTACAGAAACACATAAAAATGTTGCCATAAGTACAATAAACTCTCATGGTTAACGGACCACGAATCAACTAGTTTTTAAGCAAGCATTCACGGAGAAGGCTAAGATATGCCAGACCCAAGACCTGTTTTTCCAGCCCCATTTCAGTCGAAAAAATTAGGCAAAGAATCACAGGTGTTCCAAAGTTTGGTCAAGGACGACAAGGTTCAAAGTCATGAAAATTCCACCATAAGCTCTCCTCTCCCCCCACACTGCAGTTTCGAGTTCCATTTCTAGCCTCGACACGAGATCCCATCTAGGCAAGCTGTTCTCCTCACAACCTTGCATCGGGTCTAAAATTAGAATGAAGCGGATGAGTTTTGGATTTTGAGTTCTTTTGAATTCCTACTCCGATCAGCACAGCAAGTTTTAAAGGTTTTCGACCTTGACGATAGGTTTTCATTTCAGTGTTCCAATTTCAGTTTGCAGCAGCGGTGAATGGCACCAATTTACGGACAGAATTTGAAGCTAATGTAGAAAATGTAGTAGGGGAGGGCCCAACTGTTGAGTGTGTGGAAACAAGGACTTGACAGTTTTCAAACTTTAAAAGAGGTTTTCTTTTTTTGTTGCATGGTATGTAGCCGTACCGAGGGGTGGTCGATGAACCTCAGGACCTGGAAACAGAAGGGTTCAAACTGTCATTAAAATATAAGTTTTAAAGATAGAATCACTGTGTCATCTCGTCTCGGGCGGCGGTTTGGTCAAATTCAAGCAGTCGATTAGTTCGCTGTACTAGATAAGCTCGCTTCGATTTTAGCGGTGGGTGGTCGGGCGACCAGGATAATTCTTTACTCCTCGCCTGTCTCTCGATAAAACTCTCATTTAATAACTATGAATATACAAGACAAATCAGCTCGGCATATATCAAAATCTGATTCAAATAAAGTCGATAGTCGCTCTAAAATTAAAATCTCTCAGCAAAGATCATACAACACATACAGTACATAAAACATTATAGATTTATATATACACAACTATTAAAATCAAAGCCAAAATTTGGAGTTTTCAAGCAATAAAATTAAACTCTGTTTGGATGACATTAGCCAGAGTTAATCAATTTTGCTGTACAAGCCATCCTATTACTAAAAGTTGTTGAAAAACGAAGACATTTTAAAATGAAAAAGTTTAAATTAATCGCTACACTAACCCTAACAAATATCATCGGTGCCTTATAGGAAAGTACCTATATATTAAAATCCTGAAATACATCAATATTGCACTAAAGACAATAAGCTGTCAAATCCAATAAATGTCTCATATCCTTTGGGGAGGAATGAGGGGATGAAAAATTATGAAAATGCTTAACTTTGCGGGGGCACCAGCTTTCAGCTGTTCTGCCAGAACACTTGGATCGCACCTCAGTACGATCACTGTATGTTGCGACAAATGCTTTTACATTTTAATCATACAGGTTGATTATATGTGCTAGTGCAATCCAAGTATGATAGGTCACAACTGTCTAAAGGCCTCTCAGGTCTGTCTACTGTTCAGAAAGTAATCTTAAAGTGTTTCGCGTTACCTAACCTAATGTCCAATTCGTCATATTCTAAGAATATAATTGG
>BGPR01024405.1:0-23271 GCA_013235015.1 Araneus ventricosus | reverse complement strand
TGCACACCCCCCAGCTAACCCTAAAAGCTTCCGACATTTTCCCGATAACCTGTTTGTTATTGATTAAATTTAAGAACCAAGCTCTTTTATGGGCGTCTGCGGGTTTTGGTAAATGATAATCCTTGGTGAGCGAGCAAATAAAAACATAGTGGTCGGCATCGCCCACCTGACCGCAGACGCAGAGCGGGGAATTAAGCTTTTTAAAACGGTATAGATAATAGGGAAAAGGACCATGCCCACTTAAAAAATATATTAAAATTTTATTTTCAATTAAAAATTTGGGACTAAGCGCACCAATAAAATTCCTAACTCTGATCCCTGAGGCCGAGTCGTATTTGTTCCAATATACAGACCAGTTCTGAAAGATGTAAGCTTTAATTTTTCTATTTAGATATGAGCGGGGTGCTGGTATCGTCAACTCCTCACCTGTCGTGATTGCTCGTTTTGCTTGTTGGTCGGCCCATTCATTTCTCGGGATACCCACATGGGCTTTAACCCAGGAAAGGCCGACCAAGCCTTTGGCTCTAAAAAGATCTTGTTTTACGGAGTTGACGAATTTGGATCTGGAGTGGGCGCTCTTTAAAGCCATTATAGACGAAAGACTGTCTGTAAAAACATTTATTTTGAATTGGTTGTTAAAAGCCCAATTAGCGGCATATTTAATAGCTGCTAGCTCTGCTTGGAAAACGGAATTATAATTTTTAAGTTTAAACAAAAAGTTGTGTATATTGTTATTTTCTTGAAAGGTACACACGGCGAGTCCTGTTTCATCTTCCATCCTGGACCCGTCCGTGTATAACTCAAAATCTGGAGTATCCAATTTTTCAGGTGGGGAAATAAATTTTTGGTCTGAGGGCATATTTTTAATGTTTATGTTAGAATCCAATTCTATTGAGTCAATTATTTCATTATAGGTATTAGAGCGCCTCACCCAGATCTGGAATTTCTTAAACTCGGCCTCGGCCGTAATATGTAGTGGAGGGATACCAGATAAAACATTCAGTACATTTGTAGAAGTGGTGCGATAGCCCCTTAAAAACTTGATTAAAAATACCCGCTGAATGGAGTGTAATCGATCCGCCTGGGTTTTGGTTATTGTCCCGCCCCATACGCTAGCGCCTTAGAGCAGGGACTTCTCAATCGTAGTGAGATACCAGGACTTTATTAGTTTCTTGTCCACACTCCAATCAGTTTTTATGATGCGATTAAAATTAGTTGTGAGGGTTAAAACTTTATTATGAAGTGAATTAATGTGGGTGGTCCACGAAAGCTTTTGGTCGATATGAATCCCCAAAATTTTTAGGCTATCGGTTACTTTTATCGAGGTATTTTTAATTTTAAAAGTCGGTTTTCTATTTAAAACTGTCGAGTTACGCCTGGAGAGTTTTTGTGAGATTATGCTCCTATATACCACGGCCTGACACTTGTGTATAGAAAGTGAAAGTTTCAGGGAGTCTAGACCATTTGAGACCTTTTCCAAGGCCATGTTGGTATTCTTTTCTAACTCTCTGGCCGTCCGACCCCCCACCACAAGTGCCAGGTCATCAGCAAATGCTTGTATATAAAATCCATCATTATTATTGTTTAAAATCGAGTTGATATAAATATTCCACAGAATTGGAGCGATCACTGACCCCTGGGGACATCCTCTATAACATTGCCTCGAAACGCTAAAAATATCATTCACATAAAACACCTTTCTGTTGTCCAAATAGTAAAATAGAAAATTAGTAAAAAATTTCGGAAGTCCATATTCAGATAAAATTTTAAAAAGTACCGGCCAGTTCATATTGTCAAACGCAGATTTGATGTCCAAGGAGACGAGGGCAAGATGTTCAGTAGCAATTCTAAATTTTATAGTCTCCACAATCTGCGTAATGGCTAGATCGCAGCTTTTGCCCTCTAAAAAGCCATATTGGTTATGATGTATAATATTATTGCGATCTAGCCATCGATTTAGTTTAGAGGCGAATAATCTTTCGATAATTTTACCCAGTGTTGGTAGAAGGCATACTGGCCGGTACGAGGAGCATAAGCCAGGATCTTTGCCATCTTTTAACAAGAAGAAGATCCTGGCATTTCTTAAACAAAGCGGAAAGTAATTCAATTTAAAAGTCAAATTAAAAAGATCCAATATAAAATCTTTATCCAAGTTAAAAACCGCTCTCCACATACGATAATCTATTTTGTCTAGGCCGGGAGCCTTACCACCTTTTAAATTCCCAAAGACTAGCTCTAAATCTTCTATAGTTAATGGCTCGGTAGGGCCGATTATTGGGATGTAATTTAGACATTCTTCCGAAGATTGGCCTGGGAAGAAATCGCTCATTATAAATGTTATTTTGTCTTTAACTGTGTAATTGGGATCGTTATTTGGATTTACGGCGATTTCATTATTGCTGCCGAATTTATTAAATACAATATTAAAAAGGGTCCCATATCGTTCATTGTAATTAACACAGTATGTTTCCCAGGCCTTTCTCTTGGTATATAGTAACAACTTTTTATACTCGGCCCTTACCCGACGATATGCAATCCCGGCCTTTAAGGTTACGTCATCACTTAATGCACTGGCTTTTAGTCTCATATAAGATTTAAAAAGTTTGCTCACTTCGTTTCGTTTAATTCGGAGGCCCTCGTTCCAGAAGCTGAATCTCTGGGCAAGCTTCTTCGATTTCTTCTTAAGTGATTTAAATGCTGCTTTTTGAATAACTTCGACTAGATCTTTTATGAGAGCATTCAGGTATACTTTATTGTCACTATTAATCAATTTTAATTTCAAGCGGGGTAGATGTTTTTTAATGTAATTAGGTTAGGTTAGGTTAGGTTATATTAACGTCCCGTTTTGAAGCAACACGAGGGCTATTTAGGGACGGACCTCGTAATTTTGAACCGCGGTCAGATGACGAGGACGACACCTGAGCTGGCACCCCCCTCTCCAAACTTCCGCGCCACACCAACGGGAGGACGTTTGGCCACTACGTATGATTTAGCGTGCAACAGGCCCCATACACGGCGGATCTTCAGTGGAATCGGGTTTCGAACCTGCGACCCTCCGGCCCCGAGGTCGAGACCTTACCACTAGGCCACCGCGGCCCTTAATGTAATTAGTAAACCTGCCCAGTCCATACTTGGAGGCACACTGTATATAGTATGCATGAATGATTCCTTCTTGAACATATAAAAGTTTCAAGTGCTGGTGCAGGTCAGCTAGTGCCGCTTTCTTGAGTTTTAGGCCATTTTTCAGTTTTTCATAAAAATCTCGAATCTGCCCGATTTTCAAGAAGCATTACCCTGTATTAATTTAAAGATTATGAAAATCCCTTCAAAAAAGTCCTATTACTTTTTGTCCTAATTTCATTTGTTCTCCTTTGACAAAATGCTTCTTGACCATACTTACTGCAAGACAATTCTTGGCTACTCTCCAGTTCAGTAAAATTCGGCATACATTGTACTTTAAAGTATGGAGATAATTGATGATGAAAAACGTAATTTGTAACATTACAACACATTATCATATTGAATCTCCTTCCATGGAGAAATCTGATGATGATCCAAAATTCAAATTATTTCAAGGTAGAATTACCCTCGCATTAGATAGCTTGAAGGATATTGGCTGTACTTAATGGTTATTCCATTTCTAACAAATATAGCCGCCAATGTACCACAAAAGAAGTTCTTTTTAATTTTCCTAACAAATCTGGACTGATAAAGATGATCTCAATTGAAATCAAAAGAGCTGCTATAGACGAGCGCCTAAGGGATGGTAATTCTGAAACTGCCATTGTTAACATATCTTTAGAAAAATCCTCATTTTATGAAAACATTGTGACAATAGTTGATGATGCTAATAATCGTGCTGCTAATAGTCTTGACTCCACAGTATAAAACAATCCATTTTGTAAAAGCAGGCAGTGATATGGTGAAAACCAAATATTTTCCTCATAAGATAAAAACATATAACCTCAATGATCAAATATTTTTCTCCATACTCTCTCTGTGTTCGGCATCACTATCTGCACATCGGCTACCTAAACCAAGGGCAAAATTAAATTTTTCAAGGTTCTACAGCAAAAGGCTACCAATTAACTGTCAGCTCCAACCATGTGGCTAGACAGGCAAGACATTTGTTTACTGTGCATGGGACTACTTCAAACATAACTTCTATAAATGAATAGAGGTTGTTGTCTTGTAGAGATAAGTTGTGTAAATAACATTAGATTGTTTCTTTCGAACTATACGAAGATGATTCAAGTTTATATTCTTTCATTCATTCATTCCACCATGTACAACAAAACTTTGGGAGGATTTTCCATCTGGACCTAAGGGGTGACAAAAGACAGGTTCTACTTCGCAGTCTATGAAAACTCTTAGAACTCTCTTGCCCCAGGCTCCATAATCAACATCTTTCCTGTATGAAAGGATGTGGAGCAACGTGCGGCTGCAGGAAAGGTGAATTCATTGAAGCGTCTCATGTGGGAACTGACAAGACATTTTCCTTAATGGATTCCTGTCTAGCACTGAAGAAGAACAATCTGAGTAAAATGCCCTTCATGAAAACACCGTCTTTAATATTTCATCTTTCTACCTACTTGCGTCATTCCACTTAAAATGTGATATTCTGTTTCATACGGTTTCAATATATGTTTTTATAACATTTACAAGATGATTTCAATTAAATTCATTTTCAATTTTGTATAATACCATTGCATTACTTTAATGACACACTTATCTAAATTGTATGTAGTGTGTCATCTTTTCACACCCTCATCTTCCATCAACCCCTCAATACAGTAGTTGAAAGAAATGTATAAAAATGTCCAGAAATAGTACAAATGCGCAATATAAATTTCAAGTTGATTATTGATATGAATAAAAAAAAGTGTCTCCATCACTCCATGGCCCTTTGAGGAAGAATTTCATTGATTTACCATCTTTGTAACCTATTATCTCAGTAACTGTTGAAGTCATGACAAAAATTAATACGCCCATTTTTGTGGAACTTTTTAAACTCTTTAATTCTGTGTAAAAGTGATACTTCTTGAAAATCGGCCGTTTTTCCAGATATTTATATCAAACAGAAAATTTTATTATTTTTTTCAATCTTCAGCAAAAACAAAGTTCTCGAACTATTTTTTTGCTGAATATAATGCTTGGAAATTTAGAAACAAATGGTCTGCTATTGGATATGGTTTTTATTTTAGTTTTCCTTTCCGAATTAATCCTACTTAATTTATTCAATTTCGAATGAGTTGCTACGAAAATTTGGATGCTCTTTGGCCATTTTTTAAATGATTCTGACATAATCAATGAGTTTTTTTCATAAAATTAATACGTTTTCACCGATTTTTTTTATTGCTCTAGCCTATATCTATCATTCTACATTATAGTTTCCATGATTATTAAGCCTTTCGTAAAATTAATATAGGTAGTTTTTCTCACTCTTTTTCCGCCGCTTTTCTTAGTCTACTATTAGTTTTAGATCAACGACAGTTAAATCCTCTTTTCAGTATTCCAAACATTCCAAACTTCAGAGGTGATATATATTAGAAGGTTGAGAAGGAATATCAATAAACAGTTCTGGAAGGAATGTCAATAAACAAGCTTGTTGTCCAAGAGTTTAATTGTGAATTTTGACATATGGTTACTTGTCTAGTCTTGATGGAGTTCTATGGCTTGTGGGGTGTGTAGATGATAGTTTTTCCTTAAATCATTACGATATTATTTTAATAATAAATTTCTTGCCAAAACTTTCGTCAGATTCTTTGAGCAAACTTTTAAAATTTTCTCTCTCTTCTTAGGAGCAATAAATATACATTTTTTCATTGTATTTTTTTAGATATATCTAAGTTTCATCAGGCGTTAGAATATTTCCTTTATTATTATTATTATTGCAGATGAAAGCTTCTCATACAGAATACTTCGTATTTTATAAGGCAAAAAAATATCCATTTGGATTGAGAGAATATGTTTTTAAAAGGCAGCACACTGTATGTACAAACCATACTTTTTCCGAAAACTGTTAGCTGCTTGGATATTAATAATGCTGAAATTGGTCCATTTTACTGCTTGAATTTTTCAAAACTTCTAATAGCATAATGACTGGTTCTCGATCTATTCATGAGAGATTAACCCGATGACATTATAAGATATTCTTCCAAAATATCTATATCTGTGAACATCGTTATTATTCATAAGGATAAATAAGAACGAAATTTGTCATTTTGAATTTATTGACAAGACAATTTGTTATTTTAAAAAGTAGCAAATGCATTATTTTCCATTGAGAGAATACTTTTGTTCCCCTCCCCCTCAAAAAAAAAAAGAAAAACAAACTCTTAGATTCATTCCCCATTTACTCAAAACTGAGTATTTTATGGCGAGATTCCAGAATCCATATTTCAAAATAAAATTTTCAAACCAATGCATTTCAAATCAAGTAAATATTCTAGATAATTCATTTCCAATTCTTATGGAAGATTCCATATAAAGTAACAAGTACATGTAAAAATGGGAGATATCGCCATAAAAATGACACCATAGGCAATTACTTTAATTTTGCATCGTGATTTATATTGATTCAATAAGATTTAATATTAAAAGACAATTTGATAGTAAGTGTAATAATATTTATTTGAATTAAATTCGGTTCGTTAAACGTCTAGAATGTTCATGTCTGATACTCTAAATATTATGTATTTTTTGTTAAAAATACTAAAACGTCTAAATAGCAAGTTATATAGAACACAATGCTTGAAAAATACAAAAAAATAATATGAAAAGATTTTCTAAAATAAGCAATAGAAATAGAAACAAGCCCAACTTCCAATTTATAGGAAAATGAGTTGTGTAGCCGTACAAAAAATATTCTTTCTAAAGAATGTCAGTAAAACAATAAAAAAAATTAAGAATACTGGATTTGGTATGTTTTTTTTGCATTTTCTCGTAGTACTTATTATATTGAAAACTTTTATTGGGTTATTTAAACCAAAGGTATTTAACTCTCTGTCATTGAAAACTTTGCTAACATTTTCAGTTAGCAGTTTTTACTCATTATCCCCGGTATAAGGCACGTTAATGCGCATTATATATCCAGACTTTTCATTTATTTGAAAAGGCCGTATCTTTCTATAACATTTATGTATTTTTCAAAATAGATTTGTGTATTTTTGCTTAGTTTTTACGATTTCTTCAGTGTTTGTCTTGAATTTTGTTGTTAAATTTTAGTCCTATTAAATGTGTTTTTGTGCTTTACAGAATATTTTAACCTCGTCATTTAATCATACAATTTGTGTTCGGTAGTGATTATTGAGATCTAATTAGTATCGGATTTGTACACTAATTGCAGTAAAATGTAACAGAACTGGAACATATTTCCTAAATTCTACACAAATAAATTCAGAAATATAACAGTAACTGATTACATTTATATGTGTTACCGGCAAAGTTTGAAATCCGGCATTCTATAGAATGCCTGAAACTAGGCGGCAATGCATGAAACGATTTATATTTCACACATTTCCTAGGCATTCTATAGAATGCCAAATGACAAACCGGCAAAGTATGAAATAAATCGCCGATTTGATTATATAAGAAATAAAGTGAAGTGCAATTCAAAATTAAATTATTTGCTTCCTTGATGTAATAAATAGATTCACAATTTATTTTGTGTTCTTTAATAAGAAAGGCATAAACTTTGATATGAAAACTTTCATGTTGCTTTACGAATTTTGAATAAAAGATTTTTTAATGGTACTCTTTTATTATTTTTTCTAAATAACACTTTTATTTTTGATGAATGCACGCCTTTTAAATAATAGCCTTATTATGAACTTTTTTTCATACTTTGCCTAAATAGCATCTGTCATTCTATAGAATGCCTAGGTATTATATAGAATGCCGGCATTTCACATTTTGCCGGTAACATATGCAACAAATAATGATATAGTCAGTTTAAATTTTTCAGCACCGAATAAAATGTTTTATAATTTTGTGCACCAAAAAATTTTCTTTATATAATAGCTTTCATTCTCTTCATTAAAATAAAAACTACGTGATTTACTCTTCAAGTGTTTTAAAAATTTAATGATTACAATTGATACAAATTTCTGTCCTAAATTAAGTTACCGGACGTGCAAAAAAAAAGAACACAACTTTAATGTGCAATGCGAGGGGAGTGTAAAAGAATGTTGCATTCAAGTGAATGCTAAACAATTTAAATTTCAGGGAAATTCTAGTGTTATATTATCAGAATCTCCGTTACATTTTTCATCCAGTAATGTGATGTGCACGTGCATTTAGTAAAGACATTGAAGACAAAATTAACCGAATTCAAAACAAAATTTTAACTATTTTTGTCATTTCAAAACATGAATTCAAATGTCGAACACTTCATTCTATTTTAAAGGAAAGTAATTTCAATACAACAATAATATGTATTGTTAGAAGAAAAACATATAAGGACGAGGATTCCTGAAATTTTGAGCAGAAATTGAAATTGAGAGTAGCTATTGTTACTCATTTTACAACTAGAAATAAACCTTTTTTCCATTGATTTCATTTTTTTTTGCCTTCACTCTTCTTACTGATTCTTACATTTTATTACTTGAATTGGAAACCTGTTTTTCAGTCAGATACATTCAAAATATATTTTTAGTAAACAATTATTTGAGAACAAACTGCACACATAACTCTTATGCCTAAAATTAACTGATTTATTATAAAATTTAATATACAAGTGACGGTTATGGATTACCTCGAAACGAAATGTTGACTTACAACTGTTCTATTAATTAAATGTTATCATTCTTCAAGTAAAGGAAAAATGGAAATCCTCGTTAATATAATTTTGATTGAAGCCTTCTAATTTGAAATTAATTTAAAAATAGGAATTAATTCTATGATTGATGTCAAACGATATTTCATTAATTACATTTTATATTGAGATACGAATCGCTATGAGTGCATCTAGTGGAAACATATTCAAGGAATAATTTCTCAAAAGACATTTAATATTTGGGAAAATGAATGGGAATTAAAATGAAAGGAGCATTTTATCATTAAAATAAGCAGATTTTCTCTTGAATAACTTGTGTCTAGCGCTGAGATTTTATATATCCTTAGGATTTAAAGAATCGCAACCACTATGCATTTATTTCTGAGATTAATGTAGCGAAAAATTAACATTTTTTAATACAACTGTTAATATCAAATTTGCAAGAAAGCGAAAGTAATTTAAATAAATATGAAAATTTGATTAAAACGAGAAATATCGATTTTAAGAGAACTGATGCAAAATTAGTTTTAAGATGTTCATGTAAGCGTATGCTCTTATTTGATAAGAATTGATTCATTTGCATTTAATTACCTTCAGATGAATTATACAGGATAAATGCGTAAGAAATATTCCTAGAAGGAAATAAATAAAAAATATTTCTATATCGTTCGATGTTTTAATTATCGACGCTTTCTATTTTTTATGAGATCGCATTTTTCGAATTTTTTTGGTTAATACATTGGCAGGTTCAATTTATTTTAAAACATATGGGTGAAAAAGCACATGAAATTCATTGGCAGGCCATTAGTAATTTTGTGACAGATACAGGTGGGTGACAGTATAATGAGAACACTTTTGGACTGGCACATTTTTTTCGAATAACTCGCGAAAGGCTGGATGGGGTTTCCTTGAATTTCAACCATATAAAGAAGAGACTTGGTTCACATTTTACAGTGAATATTTGGTCACGGTGGGATTTAGGAACTGATGAACCAATCAACTGATGATGATGATCTGATTCACCGGTGGTGAACCAGAAATTTATGAGAAAAAATGATTTAGGCAGGCCCCGTTTCACAGAAAGCTGACCATGATTTACAACTTTCATTAATGGCTTTATTTGTGGTCCGTAATACTTACAAGCATTTTAGTTAAAATAGCACGAATATTCTCTAAGATATAATGATTTTCTTAAAAAATTCTAAAACTTTACTGCATGCCTTTCGTTTATAACATGCAGAGTTTTCAATCAAATTATACGAAACTTACAGAAAACTTGACAAAATGTTAGAGAAACATTGTATTCAACCTTAAAGTAAGTAATCTGAATATTAGAGGAAATATGAGAATTTATAGTAAATAATTTTGTACTGCACATGTGCGAAACTTAGCATAATTTGTCTTTCGTAACTTCAAAGCCATATAGGACAACTTATATACAAATTCCAGTTGAATGCCGATGCTTATATCTTACCGAATGTTCAGTAAGATATAAACATAGCAGCGAGGCGAATTTCAATCTAAATGATGAGGGATTGTCCACAAACTGATATTTTTTAAACTTGCATATTCTAATAGCTGTATTGATTTGTATAGAGATTAGACATAGGCTGGGTACCCATTCATAGTTATAATTTAAGCACATAATTTAAATTACAGTTATTTAGGTATCATAAATTGCAATAAATTTTATAAAGTTATTCTCATTATTTAACATTATTATATTAACATTCATTATTATTTTATTAAGAAACATTATAATTGTAACTTGATTTACACTACATAATTAAAAGTATGCCGACATGTTTATGCTTTTCTTATCCTGTAGATATACCAATAACTAGCATGAATTAAGATCACGTTTTGCTGCAATGACCTGTTGGTAGTTTCACAGTTGCAGCCCTTGTACGTTTTAATTTTTGCAGAAAAAAATAGAAAAACACATGTGTATAGCCTTCCTCATAGAGTAACAGCCGCCATTGCACCAAAAGGAGGCACTACTCCGTATTAGTGAATGACCTATTCTTCAAATGGTCGAAGTTCGGAGAAAATCCATGCAGCCTTTCTGTAGATATTCGAAACAATGTGCAAATTCGAAAGTGTTCGCATTATTCTGTCACCACCTGTATCTTTCACTATGTATATTGTGAATTGCACAAAACTATAAGAGAGTTTGAAAAGAGTATGGAATGAGTATTAAATTAACTATAAACACATAAAATAGCTTTATTGTTTTCTATTGAATAAAATCATCTGCTATGTGTATGCAAATTTTTATTTGTGGGCCATAATAATGTGATGAAGCTATCTTATCGAAATTCTATAAGTTATGCGTCTTTGAAATGTTTTCTCAAATAAATTCAATGAATAAGTGCCCATTTGTTTTGTTAATTTAAAATTTATTCAGCAGCAAAAATTCCAAGGGTATTTTCAAAATGAAGTTAATCAATCAAATGCTAAAGAGAAAGATGTCATTTATTATAAAGTTTTAAGAATTGTTATAGCCATTAGAATATGTTTAAATAATGATTATATATGAAGAAAAAAAAATCTGAAAGAACTATTATCTTATCATAAATGGATTGTGATTGAGGCTTGTCATACTGTCATTTATCCCTTTATAGGACATAACTCCGGGACACTTTCAAATTAAATTTTTTCGGTTTTATTATGATAAACTGATGTTATAAATAGAAAAACACCAACATTTTGCTAATTTGCCAATTAATTTATGAAAACATGGGTGGTAAATATACTTATCAGATATCATTCAGGGAAAACTGAAAGTGGTAAGTATATTTACCACTGAACGTTAAGGGTAAAATTATTTTAGAATGTTCACTGGCCAGTTCACTTACCACTTAATGTTATGGTATTTAAAATAATTTGCCAGGATTTGTTTTGGACAAAGCAATGGAATTTCTTTGAATGGAAGTTAAATGTGTAATTAAACGAAATTTTGAAGTTCATTTTGCATTTGATGGAATGGCTAGATGTAGTGCTGAATTGTACAAAAATGGAACTGTTGCAAACTGATATAATTTTACTAATAAAATGCCAGCCATTTTGTGTATAGAGAAACAAACTAAAAAGTTATAAACTACGGATTTTAAATATTCAACACACCAAAACTGAAATCGAAATAGGTGTAAGATTCTTAGCAGGAAGATCTCGAATTTGAAGAAATGTCTAAGCCATCAACAGTTTTTGTCAAGTTTCAAAAATTAAAATTGAATTTAAATTAAATAAATTAAATAACAAATACTGATAATTAAGAACATTTTAGACATAAGGAATGCAATACTCACTTGTATTATATCTGAGGAACTTTTCGTGAGTGAAAATTAAATGACAAATGTCGTTACGAAAACACTCAAGTCTTGAACGGGCAGTGGTAAATATACTTGTCACTTTTGAATTTAATTATGATTAAATGATATAATTAATATTTTTTGGGGTTATTCTTGTAGCTCAATCGAATGCTAAGCATCGAATTATCCTTTTTATCCTTTTACAATACTTTTTCACGACATTAGAAGAAATCTTTCGTAGGTGGTAAGTATATATACCAGAGATCTATAAAGTGTTCTTATGCTCGGTGCTATCAAGAAAAAAACTATTATATGCCCAAACTGTAGAAGAAGGCTTTAAACATTTATGTTGCTGAAAACTTGGAACTGCTATGCATCGTCTTTAGATAAATACTGGCAGCATTTCCTTTGAAAATTAAGCATTTAACTGGGCGAGTTTCTTACAATTGACGTGAAAATATTAACTTTAGCTGAGGAAAGTGATTTTCTTATTACACTGTTGGCATCAATTTAGGGTGTTAAGTAATTGTTTTTAGGTATCATATTCTGTATAGAAAATGACGCGTTGTGTATTTGTGTGAAAAATGGGTCGTAATTTAACCGAGAGCGCCATATAAAAGTATTCAGCTTCTGTAACTTGATCTTTCACTATTGAAAGGTCAGCGTAAAAAATAGGAGAGAATTGAAAGAAAAAAATTGAAATAACTATTAGTTTATCATAAATGGATTGTGTCTGAGGCTTTAATTAGCTGAATATCATAATATTTTAATAATCATTTTCGAAGGAAAGGCTGATTTGAATGCAATTTCCATTTAAGCAGATCGTATTATTAAAACATTTGAGATTTGTTACTATGTATTGTCTCTTCTTTACTCTGAAGAGGCAAAAATTATTTAATATTTAAGTGAGTTACAAGAGACGGAACTATTTCGAATATCTGAAAATAATCTTTAATTTTCGAATTTCGTTACAGAGACAAAAATTAGAACCATGTTCAATATTAACAACATTGCTTTTCATAGAGTTTTATAAACCACAGACTGGTACACTTACAACAGAGATTATTTTGGGATGAAATAACTCTTAGATGAAGTGTGAGAGTTAAATTTTACTCAGGCACTCCAAATTTCAAAAATACTCGCAACTAATTTACAAACTATGAAATTTCGGAAAAAAAATGAAAATAAATCAAAATATGTTCAAACAAGAAATGAAATTTGTAGAGACATCAATAATCCTTAACAATGTATTTGTTTTAGTGTATTAAATTATGCTGCAATTTATAACACGAAATTAGCATGACTGAAATAATTTCATAAATGTTATTTGCTTACTTAACCACTTATCATGAAAATTATCAGGGAATGAACACTTCAGGACATAAGAAAACATCAAGCACTGAACAAAGACACTTCATTTGAAATCATTTAGCATGAAAGACGTTTTATTCTTCCATAAAAACTGCAGATTTTCTCTTTATACATTGACTGTCACTCGGAATTTTCAAGCCACTGATTCATTCACTGACAGGACTATGGTTTATTGTTTCAGATACACTAAATCAACAGAGGCGGTGGGAGATTCTTATTACTTATTCTGACGAAGAAACTTTGCAAGATCTTTCGACGACTTCAAATGACCTTCTGAGTCAAATAATATTCCTCCCATAAAATTCCATGTTCATGAAAGTAAAAATAACAGGAAAATCTTCAGTCCATAAGCACTGAGGAATAACATATTTCTTAGAGTAAGAAATAATAATTTCTTTTATCTGGATTCCATTTCGTCTGAAAACGAATTTTCTGATCTTCTCTCTATAAATACAGCATCTTTTAAGAGTTTTTGCTGTGCATATTCAGGGTTCTCCGAAAATATCTGCCAAAAATGAAAGGGTAGGTCAGGCATACAATAAACATCTGGAATCACATAGGAGCATGGGTGCTCAAACGCCATCTAGAGGCAGCAGATGGCATTTAAGTTAAAACAACGCTGGCTAAAATGCCGATATTTTTCTGAATTTTAAAGGCATTGAACTGAAATTTTTATACAAGTTGCCCTATATACCTGACTCTGAAGTTGTGAAAGAAAACTTATGCTAAGTTTCGCGTATGCGCACTAAAATATTATTTACTACAAATGTTCATACCTTCTCTAATATTCAAAGTATTTATTTCAAGTTTTAAGAAAAAATTTCTAACATATTGTCACATATTCTGTACGTTTTATACAATTTGTCTGAACACGCTGCAAATTTTAAGCAACAAACATGCTAAAAAATTTGTGATTTTTTAAAGAAATCTTCATATCTTCCCGAATGTCCCAGCTATTTTTACGAAAATGCATGTAAATATTGCGCGCAACACACAAAAAACGAAAGTTACAAACCATTATCAGCTTTCTGTGAAATGGGGTGAAGCCAAATCCCTTGTCGACTTCATCAACTTCTGGTCGGTCACCAAAATGCCCTCGTGACCGAACCTTCAATGTAAATTGTGAGTTAAAAACCTATTCTTTGTATGGCCGAAGTTCGATGAGATATTTGAAAAAAATGTGCAAATTTCAAAAAGTGTCTGCAATTGCAGCCAGCACTGTATTATTTTAAATGCCATCTGCAGCTTCCCGATGGCGTTTGCGTACTCATGTTCCAATGTGATTTTGAATGCTTATCGTTCGCCTGACCTACCCTTTCATTTTTGCCAGATATTTTTGCAGCACCCTGTATTTTAAGAAAACTAACACAAGCAGATGAGATATTAACTTATTATAATATTAAAATTGAATTCTAGAACACTGTTTGGAAAAGCGCAATGGAATATTTTTGGTAAATACTTTGAGTATAAAAGGCTAAACACTGAAAAATAATTATTTTCACTGGATTTTTTTTATAAAAATTAGTTGCTAAAGTACTTCTGTTCTGCTAATGAAAAGAAACAGAGAGACGGATCTTCAAATAAAGAGAATTTGTTTCCTCATAATAAATCATTCATTTTTAAGCGAAAAAAGACGATTTAATCGCAAATATGCATTTTTAAACCTCCTGTTTCAGTCTATTGACAGGAAATTCATGACAGGAAAATTTCAGTATAATTATTTGCTTGGAATATATTGTGGGCGCTAGAATTTAATGATGAGAGAGACACCCAAGTTGTATGAACTTTTTGGAGGTTTCTAAATTCACCCACGCAATTGCAGTTTGATGATTCATAATTTCAGAAGATTTTGGATACGACAATAATATTACGTAAAAACTATATAATACAAGGTCAAAAAATAAATAAAGATTTTTTTTCTCGAAATGATAGTTGGTACATTTTCAGAACAAACGGGTAACACTTTTCAGACACAAAGCCGCATTTCTGTTGAGTATATGCATCCTGGAAAGATTTGTTGCAGAAAATTTCTCATCGGACGAAAGAAAAATGGCTGATTATGCAAATATCGCTTGTCTTGGCAGGAGATAAAATGAGTTGAAAGAAGCAACATTACTCTCTCAAGAGAATGTATTACTTGGTAAAGGCGGATATATTACAGTTTGGCCAAAAGAGAACAAGAGGAAATCAGGGTCCCTTACAAATAAATGCTTCCTGATGTTCAGTCTGAATATTTAAATTATGCGTATAGCAGGAGATAAAGAAGAGTCTATGCCAAAAGAAGAAATTTGTATGAGGGAAACGTTTTTATTTTCTTCATAGAAAAATGAAATTTGAATAGAAGTTTTAATCTCAGGGAAAGTAATCGTTGACGAAAAAATATTACAGAGTGCATTAAACATTCACCACGAAAAGATATTTCGTAAGTTGAATGTAATTGAGTCCCAACAAGTTAGTTAAGCAAAAGAAAATTATTTTCTTATATCATACATCAAATCAAAATCAAATATGAGACAAAAGTATTAACTCTTTTGGTAAAGTGTAATCTATATATTAATACGTGAAGAAAACACTTCGTACCCTTTTTAAGCACATTGCGCACACGGAGGAGTGCGAGATTTGACATAGTTAAAGTTCATATAGAGAAGGAATGCAGAAAGATAAAATTTATGTATAATATGTGTTACAAATACATTAAATTAATTGAAATAAAACATTCATTGTTTACGTTCATACACTGTAAAAAATTAGCAGAGTAAATGCGGAGTGAATTTGGAGTGGATGATTTGTAATTGATTTAATCCCCACCCACCCCCAGTGAAATCCACTCCAAGAGGGAGTTTATTTAGATTATGTATAAAAAAACTCATCGGAGTGAAATACAAAATGCGGATAATTTAAATCTGTCAATGTCAAACACATATTAGTCTGTGGTCAAACAGTTGCACAGAGTAGAGATTGTCTCTAAGGAATATATATATATTAGGGTGGCCCTTATTTTTTGAAGTTCTAATTTCAAATCGCCCACCCTCCATTTTTGTTCCTTTTGTTCTTAGGAACAATTAGAGGCCTCATTTGTTCAAATCAAAGGTCGGGAACACGTGCCGCATCGCGGTAGAAGTAGGAAGCATGTGGGTGCAAGCAGCGACTTGTTCGTTCATGTGTCGCTCCTTCCTACGCCGGCGTCTAATTCTCAGTCTACACTAGTCGCTGTTCGGATCAACTATTAGTGCAATTATGGCTTCGAATTTTAGAAGTGGTGATCGAAATATTTATTTAATTGGTAGTGAACGTCACCAAATTACCGGATGCAAACTTTCATCTAATCGGCAAGTACTATCGGTGCTATTTTATAATTTATATGAAGTTAAATTATCCATAAGGGAAAGTGCCACCTTGGTAGTGCGAGAATGCCTCATTTTCTGGGATAAAGCAAGGATTCCTACAACAGCGACACCTCATTGTGTAGAAGAGATCATGAAGATGTACAATCATTGGCGCAATCTCCAAAAAAGTGCCTGCCGAAGGCCAGAAACGCAAGAAGAAATTGAACGTAACTTTACATCAGATTTAAATAATTTATTTGCTCACGCTAATGCCTTGGAAATCATAAAAATTGAAGAAGACAGAAAATTTTTATTGAGTCAAAGATTATCAGGACGGAGAGGATGTCTAATGGGAATCGATATGAAGCTAGCAAAGTGTGAAAAAAGGGTATTATTGAGAGTCATAGAACAAGATAACAGACGGGTTAAGGCTCATCATAGTTCGGAGATCGATGGCAATTGCATGGATTCATCAGAAGAATCGTTAGGTACCGAAGATATTTCTGATCAACCTGGGCCTTCATCAAACATTACCCAGTCGCGTCTGGAGGAAAACATAAATAGAATAGCGCAGATAGAATTAAGAACGGGAATTGTACGCGGGAGGAAATGTTTCTTAACTCCAAAAATAATAGCTGTACTCGATCGATTCCACATTAGTCAGAGAAGTGCCGTTTTTATTCTCGAAGCCGTAGCTGAATCTTTAGGACACAATATAGATGAATTTGTAATCAATCGAAATACGATCCAAAGATATGGGGAAGATTTTCGTAAGAAGAAAGCTACAAGAATTAAAGAATTATTTAAAGAAAATGAACCTTATGCGTTCATTGGGATGGTAAACTGCTACCTGCTTTAAATGTGTGAGATTTAAAAAGTGAAAGACTGCCTATTATTGTTACATATAAAGATGAAGAAAAATTGCTGGGAGTGCCAAAATTAGAAAATTCTTCAGGGAAGGAGCAAGCTATGGCTGTCTGGAATATTTTAAAAGATTGGGGATTGGAAGATAAAGCTCAAATTCTCTGTTCTGACACAACTAGTTCAGACACGGGTTGTATCAACGGTGCGATTACATTTCTAGAGCTGTATGCAGATCGAGAGATGACATATTTTCCATGTAGGCATCACATATATGAATTAGTGCTACGAAGTGTTTTCGAATATGAGTTAAACGAAGTGACTTCTAGTACAGATGTTGCTTTCTTTAAAAAAATCAGAGAAAAATGGAATAATTTGGAAAAAGAACATTATATGGACGGATATGAATACTTGAACGCAATATGTAGCGAGAGCAAAATACTGAGTAATGTGAATTATCTCTCTAATGCGCAAAAAACAAAAAATTGAAGAACTATCATCTCGAGCTCGTTGAATTATGCATAGTCTTTATTGGAAGGAACTCAGACTCGACTATCAGAATCATCATGCTCGATGGATGGCAAAGGCCATTTACTCCTTTAAAATATTTTTATTCAGACAGCAATTGTCTTTAAAAATGTCTGAAGTTAATGGTCTGAAGAACATTTGTTTATTTCTTGTGACAGTGTATGTTAAATCATCGTTAGAGAATTCATCCGCAATTGGTGCTCCACTCAATGATTTAATGTTTTTAAAAAAGTTAAAGAAATATGAAAACATAAATCAGGGCATTTCGTCAATTGCTTTGAAGAAGTTTTGTAATCATCTGTGGTACTTAAATGAAGAGTCAAGCATTTTAGTGATTTTTGATAAAAATGTTAATATTGCATCCAAAATCGCACCATGGAGAATTTGAAACTGGAAAATCTTCATACTGAAAGAAAATGTATTGTTGAGCCTAATGAAGTTTCCCTTCTTCTAGTATACTATACCCTTCTTCTGGTAACACTATATATTTTATTTACTAAGAATAATTTTTATTAGACATTATTCTTTGATTTTATAATGATAGTAAATTTTTTTCATTTATCAAATTTTTAACAAGATTTTCTAATTTATATTTACACATTAAGTTGCTCAGAATTTAGATATGATATCGTACAATTAGTTATTGGTTTTATTTTTTTTCAGAAAAAGCAATAGAAGACTTCATTTCTCAGAAAAGTTTAAATTTGTTAAAGAAATTGAATATCGACATTAGCTTTCTGAATATCAGTCCAGATCTTTGGGATAGGGACGATTCTTATTTAAAGTCACAAGAAATATTCCAAAATCTCAGAGTTGTTAATGATACAGCCGAAAGAGGGGTGAAATTGATGCAAGATTTTAATGGATTATTAACTGTAGAGGAAGAGCAAAAGCAATTTCTTCTTCAGTGTGTCGAAAACCACAGGAAGCAGTATTCGGAGTGCAACAAGGCTACTCTGAAACGAAAATTTGACTAAATATATTATTTAAAAGGGTTCAAGTATTAAAATTGTATTGTTAACTGCATTAAAAGTGTATTATGAAAATTCTTAACAAAATGAAGACATTTTTAATATGAATAATAAATGTACATTTCAAAAAATATTTAATTTTTCGTTTTTTTTCCTATATTTTTATATAATCAAGCTCAATGCGGCACGGGTTAATCTTTATATATTGAAGAAATATTTGGAATATTTTCATATTATGGTAAAAGGAAAAAAATTAGAGGGTGTGCGCTTACAAAATGTTAAGTAAATTTTTCGCCATTATAATAAAGGCCACCCTAATATATATATATAGTATGTATTACTAATAAATTAAATAAAATGAAATAAAACATTCATTTTTTACGTTCATACTGAATGTGAAACACATAAAAGTCTGTGGCCAACAGTCGGACAACATTTATTTTTTTAACCGCCCGGTTTTTTTTGTTTCAATAAGAAATATATAAAAAACACGAAGCACGTATTCTTTATTTCATTTTTCATTTTTTGTATTAATTTTTTATTTAAATTTTATATAATTTGAAAAATATGGGCAAATTAACTGTGTAGCCTTGGCGAAACCTGGCCAGTATAGCAATAAAAACTCCCAAGGAAATGTCAAAAGACGCGTTATTGTTTTCTAAATACGACTTAGCCAAGCTATACCTCATTGTTCCTATCGTTCGTATTTTTCAAATAATTCGAAAATTAGTGCATAATGATGTATTTGTACACGCTCGCAGCCGACGTAATAGAACAAAAGTCAAAAAATTATATGCAATGGTTATAGAATTATACTCTTTGACACAAGAACCTCAATAACGTTCAAACTTAAAAATTTAATGAATTACGGTCGAATTTCTACCGCTGGGCGACCTCTAGTATTTATAAATTGTCATAAACTCAAGCATGTTGAACGCAGTGTTATTCATCTTCTTACGAATTTTGAAATTCGTTTTCTAAAACATACAAACAAACAGAAAAATGGGGAAGAGTCGCCGAATTAGGGTCACCTGGACATTTTTTAATGGTCAGTGACCAAGACGCAATTTTAATGTAAAACAAGTCGTAGAATTTTTTTCTAGTTTATTTATCTTCAAAACAGTGTCATTGACTCCTTTTATGGCGAAAAAAATTAGTTAAAAAATATGTCATCTATCGAATCAAGGAAACCAGTTACTTAGATTGGACCACAAATTTCTTTAAACACAATTCAAGCAAAAATATAATTTTATTTTCAAATTCGCACCCGCACACAATGCATGTACACAATTATGACATTTTACGCACTATATCATCTCCTCATCTTTCACCTTTGTTTCCTCACAGATGATACGTATCCTTATTTTTTATACTTTTAGATCCAACATTTGATGGTTCATTGTTCTTTGATCATTTCCTTTTTGCCACTAGCGGTACTACTAGTAAATTACTTTATGAGCTATTCTTGTAGTTTAAGATTATAAACCCATTAATTTAAATGGTCTAATTTAGGCAACCGTTTGTGGTCTAATCTGGGTAACTTTTATACAATATAAAAATTCTCCTAAACACTTATTTTAAAACCATTTCAATAAAAGTATTATAGTATAATTTATAATAAGTTTTTAAGTATTATAAGTAAGTTTTTTAAGTATTATAGTATAATAATTATAGTAATACCAAATTTTTCCTATCTGTTGTTACATTATTATATATTCTTCTTTATTTAAGTGAGTGTAAGGACGTCTTGTCTTTTGTTAAAATAATTAGTTTATGATACCTAAATCTATAACCTTTTTTCAACTGTAACCATGTAGCTCTTTCTCTTACAAACAATTTCACACACGGCCTTTACACCTCTACAACATAATTTTTCTATTTTACTTTCCAAATATTTAATTGACTTGAAGTTATGATACCGGGCCAAACTAAGCTCCTCGCCTCAGAGAGGAGTATTTGTACCAAAATCTTGGCCAAAAGTCCAAAATTTTAAATGTCCTCAACAATTGTAAAAGTGGTATTTTATAATAGCTGACTAGTTGTTGAGTCGATTAACGTTTATCTCAGGAGCATGAGTCATATCCATTAGCTCCTAGCCTCAGTTGAAAAACAGATTTCTTCGTTAGTGGACACTGTTTTTATCACATTTCAGCTTTGCTGTAACGTTTAAATATATATTTTTGTGGCCATATAAACTGATGGATTGAAGTTAAATCAGTTTCAAGAATCAATCTTGAACTAAATCTTGCAGATAGAGGTCTCCTTCCTTCTACTTATGCAATAAAGGTGAGATTTAGCAGCTTTGAAAACTTTGCATACGGAGAGTTGAAAAAAGAGTTCGGAAATTCAAGAATAAGCATGTTTTTATTTTGCAGTTCCATTTCAAGTAAATGAGTATTTTATATAGTTACTTATATGTAGATGCGATTTCTACGCATTCGCAGGGATTCTAAATATTCTGGTTTCCTTTTGGATATGTTTCATATTACTCGAAATGCAATTTTACATGTGGTGGTGTTTCTAACTTTGCTCTTTTCTCTCCTGTATCTGATGCATATTGTAAAATTTAAATAAATCTCGAACCGTGCTGATATTTTAAAAACCAAAGTTCTAAAATATGAATTGTAAATTAGTGGATCCAATAATATTTCATAATTTAGAACACAAAAATCTGATTTTATAATAATGTAAAAAGTTTCAATGTTTAAATTATTAATTTAGTAAATGTTTATAGGAAAAATCTTTAATTCATACTATATCGTTATTATACACATTTATTTAATTTCAGTTGCTTCCTTTCCTGCATAGATGGGTATGCATTTTCAATGAAAATGTAATATTTTAATATTTTTAAAAAATTAATTATCATTAATTCGATTAATTTAATTAAATTTTGATTCCTTAGAAATGGTGCCATCTGGTAGTGAATTTGAGAAAAACTGATTTCAAGATTCTTAATATTTGTAATAATGAATAATAAATTAAAGACTAAAAGAAAGTAATTAAATTATTCATTAAAATAATCGAAAGTAATTAAATTAACCATTCAGCCTTTTTGTTCTCTAATAAAATTATGTTTTTAGAAACTGTTTTTTTCGAACTTATTTATATGTTGAAATTTATAAGACTGAAGTTTGATATACTGGTGCGACTTTAAATTAATTCACAAATTAGACTTGCATTATAGAAGCAGTCGATACTCACTAAAATTCACCAAGTGTGCATGAAATTAACATGGCTATTAGAATGAATATGGTGTGGCATATCATTGCTAGTATGAGGCGGAATCATATCACAGAAAATGGACGTGAAGAGATTAAACATCTGTCTCTCTTTGAAGTCTTATGCTTCCTTACCTTTAGAGAAATTAAAAGTTCAAATTAACTAATGGTAATGCAGTTTTCTTAAAATAATGAATACTTAAATGATCAATCATCGTACAATGATTGCAAAGTCTGCACTCATTTCAAGTTTGATAGGTTTTACACTGATTAGCACATTGAGTGAATTTAATTAATTTCTATTCGACAAGAAATTCATACGAGGGAAAATTTCCTTCGTTCAGATATTAAATATGGCACTTCATCTTTGAAATATCTTAACTAAAAATAAAGAAAAAAAAAAAGATAAATCTGGTTTCAGATTGTAAAATTTCAAAAACAATTGCATTTTCAGAATTAAGATCTCTCGAAAATTTTATATTCATTTATTCCTTCTGTTCTGACAGGAAATATTTTCTTTAATTTTTTTACATTTAAAGAAATAGTACTATAGCACTTGTTCTATGAAAAGTTAAATAAAAGTTATTCGGGTATCTTGACATTTATTAACATGGCAGAAAAATGTATCAAGGTACGTGTATTACCTTAATATGCGACCTTATTTTTTAAAGCTTTTTTTA
Source organism: Araneus ventricosus (assembly GCA_013235015.1). Classification (NCBI taxonomy): domain Eukaryota; kingdom Metazoa; phylum Arthropoda; class Arachnida; order Araneae; family Araneidae; genus Araneus; species Araneus ventricosus. The sequence goes on along the minus strand of BGPR01024405.1, from coordinate 226 downwards.
GTACCTTTAGGGCACTTTAAGTATTCATTATAATTACTTACAGAAATATATACAGTTGACAGTTTGCCATTATTCAATGTTATGGCCCGTTTAACTACATATAGATGATTATGTAAACATCATTATTTTAAAAGCAAGAAATAATTCATGAATTTCAAAGTGGATGAGAACAATATGATGTTTTTCATATGAATTTATCAATGAATGGGCTTACTGTTAGGTATAT
>BGPR01024404.1:0-22352 GCA_013235015.1 Araneus ventricosus | reverse complement strand
AATTTTTAATTTTCAGTGCCCCTGCAAAAAATAATATCTTCACAATGAATAACAGAATTAGCTAAACTTTTAGAGACTGTGTTGAAGCGAAAATCTTAGAATTTGTTTTTTATTTTGGTGGAAAGAAATCTAATTGTTAAAATAACTTTCAAATTCTCAATTTTAGTTAATATACACTAAGCTTATAGTTTTAACTTTTTTCTGATTCCCTTCGGTTACATAATTTCTAAAATTAATTTCTATTTACTCAACATTTTGCGAAAAAAATAATATCGATATCTTCGTTTCATTCCAAAGTATTATTTTTGGATTGCTGAAAAAGTAATTTTTCTGATTTCATTTCGATTCTCCATTAATCAGTATTAAACCAGTGTTTTTTCACATTTTTAAAAATTTTTGCAGTGCTTTGAGACATTCGAATATTGCATTATTTCAATGCGATTTCTTATTTGAATACAAAATTATTTCACACAAATGATTGCAAGAAATGTTTCATTTATTTTAAACCTATCTTTAAAGAAGTTTTGAAACTCACATGAAACTTGTTCTATAATCGGGTTTGCAATCAATGCATCTATCAGGTTTGATAGATGCATTGCACGTCCACACATTATAGTCGTAAACGATAAGTTTTAGACTAAAATTTCGTTTCATTTTTAATGTATCGAACACTAACCTGAAAACTCTTAACTTCGGGTATTTTAACTTTTTCATTTTCGAATTTCATACTGACCAAATAATCACAATGAACACTTATTTTTGTTTACTAGCCCGGATACAAGAATCCCGGCTTCAAATAAAAGAAAAAATTAAGGGTAGAATATTTAAGAGTGTTTTGAAAATTTAAAAGAAACTTTTTATAATAAAAAATAACTATAATAATAGTGGTTAAATACTTACAAATACGTCTTTCTGTATCTAATAGCTTTGTTTTCTTTAAGCTCTCTAATGTTTAAATTATCATCTGTAAATAAAGTCATACGTAAATGAATGATTTTAAGGCGAATTTATTCAAGAAAATTTACTAAATTCTTTTGTAAAAGAATTGTCAGTCATTCAAATCAATTCCATACTGGTGTTAACCCTAGAAAAAGTGCGATCTTTTCAATTGATAAATGTTTACATATTGCAGTATGGTATCTTACTGAGAATCATGATTTTGCAAGATAACAATTGCCTGTTTAGGGAAAACAGTCAGAAAAGTATCCATAGCCTAAGTATTCTAAATGGAGAATCAGTAAAGTAATTATGTTTTAGTGTATTTAATTTACTAACATTTAAATCTAAATCTCAAATATTTGAAACGTAATTGACTTTTGGATTCATATTACCTTGCCTCAAACATAATCCTGCATTTAATCCACTCGATTAATTCTAGCTAACGAATTTCAAGAGTTAATAGTGTAAAACAATTAAGAATTGAGTATGAAATCATTTGAACCTTTAAGCGTTTGTAATGCTTGAATATTTGCACTCTGTTCCACTGCAATTTAAAAAAAAAAAACATATTATTGACATAACATGAAATTGTCAATTTTATATTCTTAAGCTAAAAAGGATTTTTATTGAAAGATTCTTTCACTAAAATTATTTGTATTTTTCTCTAATATCTGTTATTTGAAATTGATATTCCTGACGAAATTAGAACTAATCTAGCTAGCTATTTTCGGCCAAATTTTAATATTTAAGTGGGGTTATGTTATATAAGTTAGCTTTAGAATCATTCTACATTTCGAGTTGAATATTATGTTGTTGAATATCAATTAAAAGTTAATGGAAATGTGGGATTGAGGAAATTTCACTTTTTGTCGATTGTGACAGAGCATTATAACTAAAGTTTTTGCTAAAAATAGTAAATGTGCTAAATAAATATGTTAGTTCCTTATATAAGTTACACTGTATTTCGAATATTGAACTGCTTTTAAAACAGCACTTCAGTTATGCAGATTTGAATGTACATTTCGTGTCTCAACCCAATGTACATTTGAATTTATGATATCATAATAAACTGGTCTTATTAGAAAATTGTAAATTTAACGTCATTTTAAAAGCCCTAGAAATATATGTTGATAACAATTCCAATAATAAACAGTTTTCGAAATGCTTGGAATAAACGAAATAGTTGAGATTCATGATCAGGAAAAACACGTACTAGTAGAAACTGAGCAGAATACAAGAAACATCAGAAAGAAAAAAGGCCGCGGCATGAGTTCTTTTTAAAAACGTAAATAAGAGAGGGGTAGGGGAGTAGATCCAAAGACAACGAAAATGGTGACAACGAAATGCAGCCAATGTAATATTTAAAAAAAATTTACACGTTTTATGGAAAGACACTGAACACAATATAGCCTATCCGATCTTTTTTCCGAGATCAAAGGGGCTGATCATGATGTAGAGCTTATAACGCATTACTAAAGTGCCATGAGCATCACCGGTGGTCTCACTATAGTTTTATGAACTCATTCCGAATTATATATACAGCATTTATTTTATAACTAATAAACCCTTTACTAACAATTAAATTTGACTTTTTTATCTTGGCATCCTAGTGATCACTTTAACTTCCTATGGTTGCAGTGAACGTGTTAAACCCGTCTTTAACCCTCTGATTCCTAAGAACGTTGGAATAGAGGGACCTCAAAATACGGGAACGCCTGAGTTCCTATTTCAAAGATAAGGGAAATTCACCTCCCCCCTCAAAAACCACATTGACAGCTGGCTCTGTCCGAATTCTAACAAAAGTTCCTTTTCCCCTTACTTCCGACGGCCGCCGTCTTTTGCCTGAAGGGACGTTTGGGACGTTCCCGTATCGATAGAGTTAAGCCACCTGGTTTGAGCCCATCGATAGTCACATTCCCTTTTTATTTATCCGTGATGATAATGAAACGTTTCTTTGTTCATAACAAAATTTTATGAGGTTCTGTTACAAAGTTCTGACAAGAAATGCCTGACAGTAGTGTGGAGCTAAAAAAATGAAATTTATATTTCCTAGTCGCTGTACCGTGGGAAATGATACAATTGGTCCATACTGTAAGCATATTTAATATTTATGCCTGTCAAAAGCATGACTTCAACTTATTTTCTTCTATAAACGTGTATGATATCAGATGAGTGGTGACAGTCAGATGTTGACTTACTTTGAATTTGATTTAAAAAGAGATGAGTACGAGTACGATTAAACGAAGTTACGTTGTACGCAGATACGGAGTGTAATAGCAGTTTTTTAGTGTTCTAATAAATGTTTATTATTCTTAGAAGAAGTATTATGGATGTCAATCAAAAAGCAAGCAGAAATCAGAAGTGGCATATGATGGAAAATTTTATTGATAATTAAACAAGACGGAAGAAGTATGAATTTCGAGGTACGTTACGAATTTTTAAAATTCTCTCCGCTATAATTATAATAGAAAATCATTATTTCCAAGTTAAAATAAATAAATAAAAGTGTAGTAAGTACGAAAATATCTTTTTTTGGTGGGGCAAGGAAGTCCGACTTAAAAATATAGGTTGAGGAATTTGGAGATGAAGTCGATGACAGCCATAAATTGGAAGATTTGAAAAAGATGATTTTGGCGAGCAAAGAATACTATGAAGAATGTGCCAAGGAATGTTTGAATGCGATAATAGATGAAAGAAAAGAAAGAGTAGAAAATGAACGAAGAAATCAAGAAATTCAGGAACGTAGGCGTTAGGAAGAAATAGAGGAATGGCAGCGAAAGGATGAGATGGAATTTTAGCCGCAAAAATACGTCTTTGAGAAAAAGGTAGGTTTTCAAATTCCGTCGCCAACCAAGATATAAACAGTACACAAATTAAACCAAAGTTTGAACTTCATCATTTGATGTAAAAATTTAATTCCGACGAAAACAATATAAGTTTATATTTAATTATGTTTTAATTCCCGGCCAAACAAACTGAAATTTTAACTAATTTGCTTGCCTTATTGCCGTACGACATTTCGCAGTTAATCGCCAGAGAACCAGATGAGATTGCAAACGATTATAACGAAGTTAAAAAGATATTATTAAAACGGTATAAATTAGCTCCAGAAAAGTTTCGCAAATTTTTTTTATGCATAATTAGGAATTTAGGAATGAACTGGAGAACATTGCCTATGAACTAAGAATTTTTTAATGAATGGGTAAAAAGTAAAAGCAGATATTTTTGAAAAATTGAACGACCTTATTATAGCGGATCAGATTGAACGTAAAGTGTCTCAAGAAGTAAAAGATCATTTTATAGATGACAGGCCTAAGTTGAATTCGCTAGATGATTTAGTTCAACAAATGGATAACTATGATACCTTGAGGTCAACTTTCAGTAGTAAACAACCACGTAAGGAAGGGCATTATTACAAGCGGAACTCCTTTAAAGATGATTCTCCTGTTACAACAGACGAAAAGGGAACAAATGAAAAGAAAGGTTGTACGTAATGGAGAGGCGAGTCAAAATGATTCAACTGCTCCAATTGTGGGCACATTTCAAGGAACTGTTCGCTATCAAAATCAGTTTTAACATGCCGACAATGTAAGGAAACAGGGCGTATAGATAAAAACTGTGTCAACGGGGATAATAACCATTTAGGTGATGAAAGCTTATCTGTTAGACAAGTTGGCGAGAATATAGAAGAGAGAAATTAATATTTGAAGAAAGCAAAACTTAATAATTGTGATAACGTGAGAGCTTTAATTGATACAGGGAGTTCATGCTGTCTCTTAAAGATTTAAGTTGCGCAGAAACTTAAACTGAAACTTGAACCTGCTGTCAATAAGTTACATTGTTTTGGAAATCAAAGGATACCTGCATTAACGTCTATTAGAAGAATTAAAGCCGATATTTAAGCTGATGATGTAAAGGGTAAAACCATAAGTGTATACATTGTTCCTGACGATACGCAGCCAGTTGATCAAATCATCGAGCGTACATGGCTAGATCGCCCTCATACGGCGTATTCAAAATTATCAAAAATATTTCATATTGGATACCGGGAAGATGACTCGTTTAGAAACTTTCCGATTGATAAAAAAGTAAATCGAGTCTGTCTTAAACCTCTTGAAACAGCTTAGTTAGAAGAAGAAAAGTTTGCAAATTCAAAACACTTTCCCACAAATGATGATAGGCAATTTAGAGAACGACCTTAAAATGGTAAAGAATGAACTACGATGCCTACAAGGAGATATTAAGAAATTTAATGCAGAACGACAATCGTTGCTTCTTCAAATCCGAGAAAGGAATAAACATGTTGAAAACTTGAAGAGAGACGGCGATTCTTTAATGAAAATGAATACATGTTATGATAAAAAGAAGACAGGTAAATTATCGTTTCATGAAGGAGAAATCGTGGCAGTAAGAAGAAATCCTATGGCGATAGATGAATCAACATACATTTAACCACGATAATGAGACCCATGGTTGTCACAGAAATACTTCCTAGTGCCACATACATAATCCCACAATTAAAACCTAGTAATGGTCGTCTTTATGCTACAACGACTCATGCAAGTTCGTTAAAAGCCTGGAGAAGCTGGAATGAAGTCGATGATGACTTTAGTGAAACTTGTGATGATGAACCTGAAATGCAAACACCGAAACAATCTATACGTAAACCAGTGCGAAATGGAGCTTATATGTAGGACCGAGAGAACTTTTTAATTTTACATTACATTTTATTTTATCTTTTATGAATGTATTTTTGTTTTTGTGTTGATATTTTTATAATGCAAGCTAAAATTTGTTTCAATTGACATCAATTGAAAAGCCAGAATGGTCGAAAGTAAGCATATTGAATAATTATGCCTGACAAGAGCATGACTTCAACTTATTTATTGTTTTAACAGTGTATGATATCAGATGAGTGACAACAGTCAAATGTTGACTTACTTTTAATTTGATTTAAAATGAAATGAGTACTAGCACTGTTAATCGATGTAACGTTGTACGCTAATACTGAGTGTAATAGTTGTGTTTTAGTGTTCTAATAAATGTTTAAGTAGTATTATGAATGAAAATCAAAAAAAAAATAATACTTGAATAACAAAATAAGAATTATTCAAATCTGATATCTTCCAGTCGCGCAAAGCGTCAACATATTTCCATATATAACAGGGAGAATTTCTCTGTTTCTTAGAATTTTTTTAAAGTTTTGACTCCGTAATTTTTTTAACATTATAGTGCAGAAGAGTTTCAACAGGCATTGTTACATAACAAAAAATATTTATTTATTTAGAAAATTTCTGCCGATCACGCAAACCCTTTAAAATTTACGAAAAAATGCAATATTATGACAATTTTCGTAAATTTGTATCAGTTTACAAAATTCCGCGATGACCACATTTAATCAAACAACTTCAAAGAGTTTCTCAAATGGGGAGGAAGCGTGCTACAAAGAGTAATGTGAAGACGCGGAAGGGGGGTTACGCCCAATTTATTATTTCGTTATTTTAACCGAAAGTATCAACAGCCTTTTACTATATGCTTTAAAAATGATTCAAGGAAACAGTTATAGTTATACAATAACGAATTTTGATTCGAAAATTTTAGTAAATTATGCATTGTATTATTCAGCGCATTGCGAACACATTACAAAAGTATTTTTGTTACATATACGTTTCCTACATCTTCTAGAAAAAAAATCATCGATATAATCATCAATTTACAATGTGGTTAGCAAAATACTGCTTCTAATTTTACTAATTGCAGTAGAAAATTTATTTTCGAAATTCAAATATAGAATTCAGTGCAGCTATATCTTTAGATCTAATTAATTTACGGCATAATTCTCTTTTATTTTTCAGAATAGATTCTACAAATTTAAGCTTTTTTTGTAATAGTTTTTGGGAGAGCGGAAAATACATGTAAGAGCTGACTGCAGTAGCATCACGTTTAAACAATCCCATGACATTTTAACTTGCACTCTTATTCAGTTTAAAAGCCTTGTACAAGCAAAAATCTTCATTTTAGAAATATAGAAAATTCTTGAATCTACTTTTTAGCTCACTGAAACGTAATTAGCGAGGCACCTTTATTCTCGTATCCCTAACGCGTTCACTGAATTATAGAAGGAAACCTGACGCAAATGGATGTTTCTCACCCTTCTGCCGAATTGCAATAAAGAAAAGAACATATTTTTTCTTGACACACGTTCCGTCTGAAGAATGTGACCTTAAAGGCAGCTACAGTGGTTTTTACTGATCTCAACTAAAAAGAAGTCAGTATTTTTTACAGTTTACGTCGCATGGGTTGTCGAACAAACCCTTGCCCGTCCTCGAGTGTTAAAAATAACAACGTCGGATATTCGGTATTAATGTGTGAAATTGATTTGAATTTTCTGCCCATCGTCCAAGTGGAATCATTGCGTGGGACTCCCGTTCGTTCACACCCGCTTCCTCTAGTTTCGCGTCCTGCCATGCTTCACTCGTGCCATCATCTTGTATTAGTTATCTATTATATGAGTCTAGGCGTCAGCCGTCTTCGGTGAATGAGCAGCATTCTAAGTTGCGTGTCGAACTTCGCTCATCAATACCGTCTGTGATAAATATTGCAATCTTAGGAAAGCTAATTACCAGGACAAAAAGAAACCAGTCTTTAAAAAATGTAATCATGAGTTTTAAGTCCAAACAAGCAAATTCTTTGATGTCTCTTTCTGTATGCGTGTAATGGATAGATATTGCTTTTGTATCGGTACCTCCGAATGTACTGATTTCCATTAAATGTATGTTTGAGAAGCTTAACAGTATTCCCGCTTTGAGGAAATATTTATTTTTCTTCTATACAAAGGAGACCACAAAGTTGAAAATTAGATGTGAGAGAAAAAGCTGCACCTTCAATAGGGAATTTATTTCGAAATTCCTTCTCGCCGATAGGTACGAGCCTTGTCCTTTAGATGAAATGCAGCCGAATTTTTTAGCCGGCGAGGATATTGATGATGGATACTAAACAATCTACTCTGAGGACAAATTGCCGCGGCATATGAAGATTAAGCTAAAAGCTTCATAAATTAATAGTGATCGCTACGGAGTATGTGACCGTGGAGCTGTTGATGTAGCTTTCAGTGTGTTTGTAATAATTTTGGTCCATAGTGAGTCTTGTAGCCACAAACCTGTATATTAGGGATCGTTACTTAAACATTGACATCCGCTCTAGTCTCGTGTTTCAAGATATTCTGTCAAAGTCGTTATCAGACCTTCAGTAAAAGATATGGAAGGATGTTTAAAAACTTGCGGTACATACGTTAGGGTGTGAGGGATCACAAATAAACAAGCAACTAACTTCCATATAATGTATGCTCGCAATTCAACTTGCAAATTATTAAACGATGATTTCCAGCAATATGATCTGTGTTGTCTTGCGATAAAGATAACTCGAGTGGTCTTTATTCGATATGAACTAGTGGAGAATATGTTGCAATAAGTGTTAAAATCTCGGGAGAGTTCATATATGTTTAATATAGATAAAGGAGAAGGAAATGGTAGTAGGGGGTAACATTTCACTTTCTCATAAATCCCTTACCATCGAAAGTACAGAATTAGTGACTCAACATAACGAACACTTTTTGTTCCGAAAGTCTTTCGATAATTAAGAATGTTTAGATGTTATGGGCCGAAAAAGGATTTTCAAGTCCATCTTGGGCCCCTCGTTGGAGAGCACTCTTCAGTTGTCTTCTTGAACACACTTTTTCCTCCTTATATCTCACACTCTTATTAACATTGAAAGTGCAGTTGGTTAAGGGTGGTAATATTTTCTTTTCCTTATAACTCAGAACTAACGAAATATCCATCTGTTTCCGGTTGACAACACAGATCTTTTCATTAAATTTATTCTTCATGTAGGAAATGTGAAGTTCAACATTTCTTATTTATCTTTAGACTTCCAATCCACGTACTCAAGGTGTCCCCTGTGGAAGTTATAAGGAAATAAAATACCATATCTAAAAATTGCCCCTGTAATTTTTGTAACAGAATTATATATAAGGATTCAAAAAAGTGGATGATGTTTTAAGTGGTAAAAGCTTTCAACTAGGTAAATACGCTTAGATTAAAAAGCAATCGAAATTAGAGTTTCAAAATCAATTTCCAGCCTATAACTTCTAAGAAATTATATTTGTCGAAACTCTTTCAGTAAAAAGATGTTTCGTATTCGAGATGCAATATTTTTTTTAAATTTGAATTGTCTTTCTGTCTACAATTGTGATGCATTTACTTCATTTACCAAGTGAGAGTAATTTTTGAAGAATGAGCGGCTAATTTTGCGAGCTATAATTGACTTTGACATCAACACAGGAGTGAGAAAATTGGTAAGAAATTTTGAATTTCTGGTTATCCCATGTTCATGTTACGGGATAGAAGAATTTGTTTAAAAACTCTTATATGTGAAAGCATTATGCAGTGCTAGAATCTCAGAAGAGAGAAAAAAAGAAATTCGAACATGTCAAGGTTCGATTAATTGTGCATTTGGAGCTCTTTTAATAAAGAATAATCATATAAATTTTTGAAAGTTTTTATCATTATTTTCTCGTGCGGTAAGTATACTAGCGGAAAGTGGAAGGAATCGTCAAAATATTAAATTTATATACTATTGTATTAATTAATTTCGATTGCTCAATTCTCCCTTTGTTCAATTTTATCTTTGAAAATTTTTAGATGCAAGCCTACTATTTGCCGGTCTGCTATGGAATTCGGATTTTGCTCCAGATGCCAAAATTGCAGTCAAGTTTCTGTTCAGATCCGCTAACAAAAACCGGTGCTTTTTGCAAACACACAAGTTTCTTTACTTTGCCTTGAAATTATATAAGGGTTAACAATATATAGAAAAATAATGTTTTACGGACATGTCATTTACTATACATTACCATTCATATTGAAACAATATATTCCACTCAACTTTAACTATTTCATTTATTGATTTGCTCTTTATTAATCTCATTCAAGGAAAATTTTGATCTGTATATTTTATTGTATAAGATAGTTATTTGCATTAGATAAGACTTTCATATTCTTGAAAAATATTGTATAGCTTAATATCTGGCATTAATTTAAATGCCGGATATCACATTCGAACGGAAATTAAAATAAATTTATTTTCTTTTAGTAATCAAAATTAAAAAGAAGGAAAAAATTTTTAACAACTATGAAATATTGAATCTTAATAGCACAGCGATAAATTTATAATTATTGAATACTTATTATTTTCAGTTTTAAGAGATGGAAATTTCGTTTAATGAGATTTATCGCTTATAATTTGCCAATTGATAATATCGAAGTTATATAAACAAAAATAAAAAAGTTTCTTAAATTGTCGATGTAGACGTGGATTTGGAGCAGGAGGAAAGCCGTTAGGAAACAGAGCTCGTTGATTTTCATTTCAGGAATGGAATTGATGGCAAGAAACTAAAAATAGCTCATCGGATGTACATTAGGGTGAAGCGAAAAAAACAAAATTTGTCCTATCAAATAGCAGTAGGTGGCAAAGGCTGTCTATTGATTAGCATATCACTGCTGAATGTTTCAGAATTTTTACATTTCATCTTCGTTCCCCGCAAGAGCAGCAAAGTTTTACTTTTTATACAAAATTTCAGATATTCCATTAATATATCGAAAAAATCAAAAATGCCGTATCAAATATCCCTAGATGGCAACAGTTGTGTATTGACTTATATAGCATAGCTGAAATTTCTCAGACTTTTTGTATTTCATCTTCATTCCCCGCAAGAGGATCAAAAGTTACTTTTTATACAAATTTTCTGATATTTTATCAATATAGTTTTGACGGCAGTTATTTCAAATTACATTGGTTTTAATAAGTCCTTTTAAGTGTAAAATAACTCAAGACATATCAGCATGGGTACCAAAAAAGTGGAAAAATTTGGTGGGAACGGTATATATCGAGGTACTATAATTTGATTAGGATACAAAAAGAAAGATCAGGTACTTACAAATCACACATTATAGAAATGTATGAAAATATCGTTATTAAGATAGAAGAAATTTGGTTCTAATCTTCAATTCCGATTCTTCATCATACAAGAACATTTTCTTTGATAAAAGAGAGAGTTTGAGAAGCTATTAAAGCTAATCAAATCTTACCCCTGTCGTTTGGAGTTTCCAAAATAATATTCAAACCTTCCGAGAAAAAACAAAAAAATACTTCTTGGCGTCTCTGCGTGCAAATGCATGGTCTTTATTTTATGACAGAGTGAGAATTCAAGGAAGGTGCCACTACAAAAACAACAATTTATAACCCACCAGTGATCTGACCGGGCAATGATTATTGGTACTGTAGATCTACAAACATCTCAACAGCTTCAAAATATTGTTGCAAGGAAGGCGAAATACCAAATTTTAAAAATAAAGCACACTTTGTAAAATTTCAGCTTGACGGGCTGAAACCATCATGTTAGGAGAGGAAAATGTTAAAGTTCGTAAAAAAATGGCGTTGCCGCTGACAAAAATGCCCCATCATGTTCCACTCCCCAAACAAAGCTAAAGCTCTCAACATTTTAAAGAACATGCGACATATATGGAGTTGCGGCTCGACCAGATGCCGCTCTTGCATCAACATTACTTCATGATCTCAGCGACTGCTCACCGAACTTTGCTGATAAAAACTCTGGAAAATTGCACATGCCAGATGGCTCACAACTGCCAATCGATTGCTTCATCTTGACATAAGAACAAGAGAGTCATCTGAAAAATTAGGGAGATTGCTAGGTTCATCGTAAAAGTTTATGCACCCATGTGGCTTTATATAATATGTAATCCAAGAAACATGGAAGCTCCGGTTCACCTACACTGAACTATATGTGTCTCACGGTACCTAAGCAATGAATTTAAAAAAGCTTTGGATGCAAACATTCAGCGAAATAGCTTCTTCGCACAACCAAAAAACATATATATTACTATACTTACTGATAAATGATCACATATTAAAGTCTTTACATCTTTCATCGATCAACATATAATGATTTTGCAATTTTCTCTTACATTTAATTTGAGTCTTTAGCCAGTAAATCTTCCACTTCCTCACCATTAATCTGTTTCGACTGGCCTGGAAGTTCCTTTTAATTCCGTATCATTAACATTTCCTTTTAACCCCAAAACCAGTATTCGCATGTTGAAATGGATGGAGCATAATCACCACAAGCTTCGGACTGCAATCTCAGCACATTCATTCAAATGTATGCAGAAGAGCAAACCTTACCTGAAATTGTGTTTGGTTGTCACCAAATTCAACATATTTCACGCGGAAAAAATAAAATATTTTACATTTAACTAAAGTAACACAAACTGAGAAATAAAGGCACGCAATAATGCTTTGACATGAATTCAGCACCAATATGACCTCATGAGATATAGTACCAGTTACGCTATCTCTTAAAAACCACTTAAAATTAAATCAAATATCTAATAATTTGCCTAATACCTTAGCATTCAATAACATGTTTCATTCGTGCATCGGTTGACAGAATTTTGAGTATTTAAATCTGTAAAGAATTGAAATTGGTAATGAAATGTGAGGTTAATAATGACTTGTTTAATATTTGTATCTTAGAAAATAACCTGTATTACGTACCGCACTGGTGATATGGTGATTTTCACTGAGTAACCGTATCTCACTGTCTAAAATTATAAGCTATTATTTTCTCTGTTTTTAACGATAACAAGAACTACAATTAAAATCGAATTCTTGAAAATTTTTGACAGCAATCGAGACAAAAATCTATTCATTGGTACATCTATTAAGTGGATTCAGAGTTCAGAATTTTTTTATTTGACAGCAGTGCCAATCCATGAGTTTATAGAAAAGAAATTATCCAAAGAAAAAAATTGAACTCTTCATCGATTTTCAATGAATAGATGAAACCCAACGACAGTAGATACATTTACTCTGTTTCACCCCAAAGGTCCCTGGATAGAAAAAAGTATTCTCATAAAATTCAGAAACAATACATTGTTTAGCTGTCAGAGTTTTCATGATGTGTAGGAAACAAAAATAAAATATTTCCTCCGTAACCATGACTCCTTCGGAGAGATTTCTAGATAGAAGCCTCCGACTTATCTTATGGATGATATGTGTTGCAACTGGTAATGGATCTTGACATTTCTTTCCTATTGTTTCAATTTTGGTTTTGTGTAAGGTGACAGTTTAAAGGCAGAGAGAAGAAAAAATAAATGGAAAATCGACAGAAAGGGATTTATTAACAGAATAAGAATATCGGCATTTCTTATTAAACTTTATGAGAATTCGATGATATAGCATGTTATCATCGAAATAAATAATAATCATTGATGTTTTAACGAATGCTGCAATCCTGAAACTAAATTTTTAATAAATGAATATATTTATATATAAAAAGTTTTCATCAAAATGAAATTTTTGGTCAATGAATTTAAATAAAATACATTAGAAACTCAGGAATCCGAATTGCAGCTGACCCCTTTAGATTACGGGAAATTCAGTAAACTAATCTTGATATACTAAAGTAATAAAGTATTGAGATCGGTGCTGTTTGTAGGAATACGGAAAAAATAGCAGCGATTCGCATGGTTAAGTTACAATGAAGTTGAGGGTAAAAGAAGATACATGATATTTTTCCTACTAAATTAAGGTACTGTATTCATTCTAGACATATTCAAATAATTTTCATATTAGAATTAAACGTAGGCTATGTTTATGATTGATAATTGTTATTTTTTCTTCATTTTCAGAAAATTTAATAAAATATATATTCTTATTATCGGAAATTACGAATTCTTGGAGTTCGAAGTCCCAGGATTCTACTGTATTACCATAAAATTCGAATGCATACACACAGATAATATTTGAGGCTTTTATGCATGCAAGCTACTAATTAAGTTATTGCATTACAAGAAGTTTTAATTCTTTGCCATTATTATAGATTTAGAAAGCTAGAATTTGTTTATAGAAATTTGAATATTTCATGCGGTCTTTCATCACGCTACGGCCTTTGAGGTTGTTCAAAGTAAACCACAAACTCTTGGTTAATTTAGTCTTAACTGCTACCTATACAAAAAAATATCGAAAATTCGAGAAACACGCCCGAAAGAAAAGAAAAATGCATCCTCTTTAACGGCAAAATTCATCAGTACAATTCTTCCTTTTCATTAAATCTACGAATTAGGCCCTGCAGATGGACCCGAACCCATCAACTATAATCTAACTTAAAGAATTTATTAAAGTACATGCATCATTTGTGCAGCCACCAAACGGCAAAACATGACAAAAAAATAATTTAAAAAACAACAGTTCAGTGAGGATGTGAAACGGCAGGTGTTCCTCCATCAAAATAGCACGATATATGATCTGGGTCGCTCAGTTTAATACAAATCCATTACATGGTTCATGGATTACCGCCTCAATTCGCATGGCATAAAGACAGAAGGAAATCAACTGGAAATCAGCGTTCTCGTATACTTTCTAACAAACATGTCCTACCCGATACATCCCACCTAAAAATTGCGAAGCACTACGAGTGTTATTAATATTGTCTTTGCAGAATGCTGCAATACGAGAGGGTCCAGAATGGAAGCGAGATAAAATTCGCCAAGTCAATAAAATATGCGAAAAAGCGCCAAGTTCACGAAGATCGTGAGCTGATACACAACATGACGCATATTCTTGCGTCAAAATAAGATAAAGAAAATTGAATATTGTATTTGAACGCTTTTTTATTCAAATGATTGAAAAAAATTTTTACACGCGTCTACAATTAAAGCTAGAAAACCACACATCGAGTTTCGTTTATCTAAGTAAATTGCTTGGTGTGTGTACAAGAATGTAGTTCCAGAAGCAGGATGGTAAAAGAAATAAAAGACTCAGATTGAGATTTCAGCAAAACATTAACTTTGTTCTGTTAACGAAACAGAACAGCAATTATTTAAATAAACAACAGAGATCACCAATAAATGTCAATTACAGCACTTCAAATGTCTGTTAGTTCACCGGCTTCAATGCTGACTAAGTTCCTACTGAAAGGCTCTTGGGGATGTGATCGTGCTTTTATACCTTTTCCAAAAGGAAGTGACATCACTAAGTAATCTCTAGAAGGTTCTTGATACTTCATTCTCCTAGTAGTAATAGGACAATCATTCATGAATTTTCTAAAAGATTCATTTTTTGCCAAAACGCCAAGTCCTGAAAACGGTCTTCAAGTTTGTCGCCTAGGTTGCAAAATTTGTCGCCAAGATTAGCCTGTCAGGTAAACAATTATACAACTTTGTAACAATATAGATATAAGAAATGAAAAAGAAAACGGATCGTTTTCCTCCGAAATACACGCATTTTGTGCAGAAAAGTGGTTGTTTCGTGTGGATGAAGTTAAATCAAATTTGTAATGATAGGTTAATAGTTAACACATTTATAATTTGCAAGAATGTATATCGTTGATAGTTTGAAGAAATTTATGGAAGAATTGGCAGCCTTTTATCGTATCGGTTGTGAAATTTCTTTGTAAGTCTAATCGTGAGTGTATTATTAAATTCATCTTATTAACATCTTTTATTAGAATTAAGAGCATGTACAGGGTGCCCTTAATTAAAATTCGCCTATTCAGTAGGTTCTAGAGCCTGTTCTCTGATTCCAAACGAAAAAAAAAATCAGTAGTGTGTAGTACAAGGCTTCCGTTCTGCGGCAAACAAAAAAATAAATAAAAGAAAGCGATAAATATTTAAAATATTCGTCAAAAGTGGCACTGAGACATTCTCTAAGTCATAATCGATACAAAAAAAGAAAAATATACAGAAGAAACAGAAGTTAACAATAGCAATAACAATACACCTTTTTCCGCGCCATCGCAGCAGCATCCAGTGATTGCATCAACGATATTGTCCTACAATTAACCAACAAATCACTATAAAATCAAACAAAAATCATGCTCTAATAATGAAAAAAATTAAAACATGTACAAGAAAACAATTATAATATATATAAAAAAAAATTTAAATGGAAGAGAACTCGAATGGAGAAATTTTTCTAAGGCCACTCGACATCGGATTTTTAATATGGATAAATTTTCTGTCAAGGGCATGGCTACATAGTCAAAAATTATACCCCCTGTGGCCTAAATTTATCCATTAATTGAAATAAAGGAAATAATCTCTTTAGAAAAGGAAAAACTTTATGAAGTCCTTTATAGCAAATCCAATAGAGAGACCAGAGAAAGTAAACATTTTACCCTCTGCCGAAATAGAAGCAAGCATGACGCTATCGAGAAACATACAAGGACAATGGGAGTATATTTCTCAAGGCTAGCATACATAGCTCCATCTATGTAGAAAAATTCGAACCAATTAACAAAAGAATAAAAGCTCATCAAACTTTTTTAAATAAGCTTTTGACTTTAAATAAATTATTTGAGTAACCGTTTTCTTTTAAATTATTCTTTAAATTATCTTAAGCTTCGAGCAGTAACATTGAATTTTAGGAAAATTGAATATCCTGAATAGCCATGTACACTTATAAATTGAATACATCATTTAAATTACATTTTCTAGAATACGATTCGAAGATTCAAGTTTAAAAATATTAGTTTTTGCAAAAACCATCCTCATTTAGCTTCTCTTAAATAGAAATTGAAATTCACCTCACTGAAATGCCGATGTCCACCTGAATTTTACTGGGATAGAACTCACTTTTTTAAAAAAAAAAGTTAGCCCCTTCAGACCTGGTGTCCGGTATACCGGACATCAACTTTGAACTGCTCATATTAATTCAATAATTGACGAAACTACATGCTGTTTTTTTTTATTTGATTCTCGATTTTCTTATGAATATGATCGTTGCAAGAATTTTTCTTTTCGGGCATGGAATCATTTCATTTTTTTAGTTTTTTGAAGAAAAATTGAGAAAATCATCGTTCTTCCTAAAATGGAGCTCGATGGTGAATTTTGTTTTTCAAATAATTTCTTTTTTTTAATCCTTTTTTCACCATTTAAAAGGCTTCTACAATATTTTATTACACTTTGACAACCATTTTAAAGTGAAATTTGTGTGATTTTGTGTCTTTTTTTATTTCAAATATCCGGTTTTGTCCGGATGCCGGACATCTGGTAACTTCTTTAATTTTTCATCTAGAGGCTTGAAATTTCATTTATGCTTTAATCTTTGCAGTAGTACACAGTACTCCAAAGGAAAAAATTCTAACTCAATTATTTCTTAATTCCGACTGAAGGGGTTAGCTACTCTATAAATCTGTCTTTGAAGTTGTGAAAAAATTCCTCACCGTCTCGCACATGCGCAGTAAAAAATTATTTCGTACAAACACTCTTATTTCTTCTAATATTCCACGTATTTGCTTCAAATACTTCTTCAGAATATTGTCAAGTGTTCTGCAAATTTCGGGTAATTTGAATGATAATTCTGCATGTTATAAGCAAAAAAAAGCAGAAAAATTTGGGATTTTTTGAAGAAGCCTTTATATTTTCCAGAATATTTGTTCTGTGTTTACGAAAATACATGTAAATATTATTCACACCAAACATAACCATTGATGAAAGTTACATCTGGTCATCAAGTTTCTCTGAAACAGGACGGGTCAAACTATGTTTTCGCCTTCATCCCTTTCTGGTGCCCCCCTATTTGCTCTCGTGACCGAATCTTCACTGTAAACTGTGTAAGATAGTCCATTGAATGTCAAAAGATTCTCCAAAACTGATTTCGAACCATAGATTTTGTATTAAGTAAAAAGTTCTCTCATTTTACGAAATGGTCCTTAATTTTTGTATACCAGTGTATTTCGCTAAATTCATTAATATACAATGATTTAGGTAATTCAGATATTCCTTACTAGCATAAAAGAGCCAAAAAAAAGTGAAAAATTGTTGAAAGAATAAACAAACAAGTTATTATTTTAACATTTACACCTATATTTTTTTAAAAAAAGAATGATATTGTTTATTCTGTTACTTCATCTCATACCAATTAACCCTATGTAAATATTTATGCATTATTTAAATTTTAACGCTTTTTGGTTAAAATGTATTCTGGCGAAAAAGAAAATTATCTATATTTAGAGTTATCGCAAGTCCGGACAGTCCGTATCTCAAGCTGATTTCCACGCTAATACTCGTATCATCAAATATTCCGGATTCACGGCAATAAATATGGCGAGACTGAAATTAAATTCGTTGTTTATAATCGAAAAGTTTCATTGTGTCATCCTGGCATATCGTGCTCCAGCTGAACGAATTTTTCGCTGATAGGTGTTCCATATGAACAGCTGAAAGCTCGAGGTTGTTCGTACCAGTTTGAAATAACTACTGAACCTCAACGTGAATTCCATTTCCTCCTAACCAAGCTTAAATGTATCTCGTCTGAAAAATATGTACCTGAAAAAAACAAAAAATGAGACGAGAAAGTAGATGAAACTCCTTATTCAAAGAAAAGGTCAAACAAAAAATTAAATTTTTTGGCAGTTTTGTATTATTCTATTTTTATTAATGTAATTTTAATTAACCATTGGTATATTAAACATTAATAAAAATAGTATCTTCTTGGCAATCGGATGTCGTAAGTTTTTCACTTATTTAAACTCAGTTTTATAAAAGAAAGATCGCTGGTAGGTACGTATTATAATTTTATACTATACATTGACTCCTCCCCAAAAACCCTTCAACGCCGCCTCTAGCAACTTGTCCGAATTTCAATCAAAATAATTATAGTAACCCTATATATAATATATTACATTACACCACTTGCATCCCCGTGTTTAGAGCCATTTGGCTCCTTTCCGGTTTGGATGGATGGAGGTGAATTTTATTTTTTTAGACAGGACGAAAACAATAAAACATGTACAAAAACAAATAATAAACCCTATATATATATAGAATATCATAAATTTTGCAGGATAAAATTTTAGAGAAATTTCAGTTCTACATAACTTTTTAACGCAACAAGTATTTGTCGATTGCGAAATGTATATCATTATTTTTAAGACGACATTTAAATTGCTGAACAAATTAAAATTCTACTAATAGTATTTAAACACAAGCAGATATCTCCACTATCAAAATGTGGGTCACGTAATTGAGGTTGAGATATCATCTATTAATTGATTTAACGAAAGAAATTACCCTTTAACTATTTTTAAGTAAGTACGAAATTATGTTACTATATCTTCAGATAGGAAATTGGTTTGGCTACAATTTACTATAATAATTTCATTAAAATAGTTTTTAAATAAGGATTAGGGTACTTTTTTCTGTTTTGTCCAAAAGTTACCTAGATTGGACCACAAACAACGGCGAAAATTAGACGCTTTTACCAATGGGGTTATCCGGAATTACAGGAATCCGGGGTTATTATCCGGAATTACAGGAATAGCTCAAAACGCAATTATAATTACAAGTTGGCCTCACATATTGGAAATGGAACAGTTTAAAGCAAAAAACGCAATAAAAAGTCACTACTGTGATAATATTTGGGTTTAAAAAGTGTATAAACTAAGTTTACATAGTATTGTATTATTTGAAAGTGGAAAAATGTAGAAGAGGGGATGTTGTAGTGCATAAAATTTCATACTTAGGTTTATGCATTGTGTGGTGATATAAATTTAAGAAAATTTTTTTGCCTTAATTGTTGTGCTTCAAGAATTTCTTGGTGCAATCTGAGTAACAGGTTTTCTTGACTGGAGCAATAACACAATTTATTAAGATACTATTTTTCTAGTATTATCTGCATTTTATGTCAAAATAACTACATTTTTTGAAAATGAATAAATTTTGAAAAACCTCTACGTCTTGATTTCCAATAAAAACTTCTCTATGACTGTTCATTAAAAAATGCATAGTATATACAAATTCGGCAACTTAAATTAGAAATTTTATTTGCAAATAATCTAAATTCATATAAAACAACCCCCAAAGTAGTAAAAAATTAGGTTATCAGCTCAATTAATTTTTAAGGTCATCGCTTGGTAGGAAATATAAAACAATTCTCTTTTTGAATCCAAGTACTAACAGGTTAGGTAATTGCCGAACTGCATTGAGAGCAAACGCTTTGCCACTTACACAGATCTTTATTGATGTTCGTGCCGTAGGTCAGTCTAGTCGATGGTACCTTTTTTCTGGGAGGCATTAGGTACTCGAGTGCTTACAACACCCCTAAGGCTGATTAAGTGGCCAACCCGGATTAGAACCCGTGGGAGCCGAAGATCAAAAGAGAAACGGAGTAAAAATGATAAACTTCGCCAGTAAAGAAGATTTATTGTTCTCTGAGCTAGAGGATGATGATAATGAAATTACTTATATGGATTTATCATTTAATGCTCGTAATTTAATCAATCATATCGATTTGACGTCAGTTTTGATTTCTTTTATACTTTTGCGGCAGAATGTGATACTCTGCTATTCCACCCAATTTGATTCATTTTTGAAGTGAGCGCAATTAAAGCTACCACATTTTAAAAACAATTCCACGTGAGGCGTTGGTTTAAGACGCAGGGGACAATCGACTTAAATCTATGAATAAATCGGTCAAGAAATGAAATAAAATAGAAGAAATTATGAAATAGCAATATTGTCAACTGTGTCAAAATACACTTCAAGAAAGCAGCAGATACTAATCCTTTTTTAGCTATTCAGGGAGATTCAGAAACATTTAATTCCAATTCCTCCCTGAAAATTCAGCGCAAAGAATGGAAAAAAATAAACAAAATCTGGACTTTCTTGCTTATTCTATGACTTCTGGTTGCTTTAGATTAACACGATTTTCTAGTTGAATGTTTTTAATGTTTCAAAGGATAAAGGACATTTTATTTTCGTTCTACATGCAATGTAACCAAAAAAGAATGACTTTAAAATATGATAGCAAAAGAAAATTTAAGATATGAAATAAGTTAAGATATCTTTGAAAGATGTTACATAACCAATTTACGGTCTACATAAACTTGATAAAGCCGTTCGTATCGACGAGATAGATGTGGAAATACAGCTTTCTCTAAGAAAATATGGTTTCTGATCCTAAAAATGTCACGCCAAAATATGCGGACTATTCAAAGACTAACTTGGTTTCGTAAAATCCACCATTGTTTTTGCAGTAAGAGAAGCGATTCGCTTTAGTGAAGATTTCATTAGCTTTGAGAATTTATTTTTGGTGCTATTTTATTTAGAGTAATTGATGTGATTGAACTAGGGATAAGTGATTTTTCATGATGATGATGAAATTAATTTTTAATTTAACATGCCGGGTCCCCCATTTTATTAATTTCAAGGGATTACTCATTACACGAAGGATTGCCTTGTTTAGAATCACACTTATTTAACTTGTTTCATTTCGCAGAAATTGAATTTTTAATAAATTCTTCTGTTACTTCCCGATGTACTAGAATTATGAAATTTTGAACACTTGTTTGCGTGTTCTCGAAGGTAATGAATTGTGTTATTCTAAGATTTCTGAAATTTGATTATCAGGCAATCATATAATTTAATTAAATTTTAATTCCATACAATGTAGCCATGTGGTAGAGAATTAGAGAAAAAGAGATTCTGTAACATTTTTTAGAGATTTTCTCTCCTTACGTTATTACAAGATTTCCTTAGTCTTAATAACAATAACTTATAAATTGAAAATTAAATATTTAAATTTAAAAAATCTCCCTTTTTGTATACAGTTTCCTGATTCACACTATAAACAGTGTGATCTAAAAAAAACTGTTTTTTTTATATATGGGTACATTTGTTGTCTAAATTATCCTTTTCTTAAAGAATAATTATTATTAGCGTCTATAACCCCCATTATAAGTTGTTCTCAAAAACTGTCTTTTATTAAATTTATTTATTTTGCTCCTGACGTGTCGTCACTGTTGCACTTGTAGTATCTGGCAACAGATCTGAAATCTATTTTATATACCGATTGACTTTAGAGTATCTGGCAACAGTTTGGTAGATAAGTAGAACGAAGTGAGCGGCGAATAAAGATGGATGTTTACCTTCTGACCATGGAATTACTTATTTAATTATAAAACACGCTCAAAAACACTACAGTGGTGACCTGGCGGACGTGATATTTTCGACTATAATGATGCACATTTGGACGGTTGTTCGTGAAGAATTCGTACGCATCTAAACGTTTCCGTTTCTGGATATGGTTTCGTCTTCGGATTAATTCTTTTTGTGAATTCGTCGCACTGTCTGTCTGTTCTCCTGAATTTAAAGGATTTCTTGCACAATGTCTGAGGTAGGTGCAGTTCAAATACCTGTCTACAATAGATCGGATCCTGCTCTTTGGTTTATTATGTGCGAAAGCACGTTTAAATTAGCTGTTCCAAAACCTATTACAGAATCTGTGACTAAATTTAACTATGTTGTTTCCCATTTACCTCCAGAGGTTGCGTCGCTTGT
>BGPR01024403.1:0-23274 GCA_013235015.1 Araneus ventricosus | reverse complement strand
ACTCCAGCAGAGGGCGGAGACGCTAGTATCCCTTCAGTTCTTAAATGTTTCTTCTTTTTAATGGAAATAAATTCAAAGAAACAATATTTTAATTGAATCACTTCCTTTTCCCACACGTTCGTGTATGGGAAGTGCGAGTTTTAAGTACTTTAACAAGACCGCCCCCTGCGTGAATTTAAAAGTAGTCGGAGAAATTCAATTAAGAAGATTTTTGTTTATTTGTTTTTAGTGTGTGCTTGTTTAAAGGATGTTTGATAAATTTTTAAGAATTTGGTAGTCTTGTGAATTGCTTGAGTCGAGAAACAGTTTAGAAGAAAAAATAAATAGACTCTTTTTATACGGGTAGTAATTACGAAGCGAACCCTTTGCATTTGTTATCGAGGCAGTTAGACTTATTAATCCAATTTTCTGCTTTTTTTCTTGAGTAGAAAATTCTTTTTTAAACGACCTGATTTAGTTCTGCTGCGAAAGCAGTGATTATTTATCCAGTTAGTTAACTAATGAACCATTATTTAAATAAAAACTTTGTGTTTTATGTTCTAAAACGAAAATGATTAAAAATAAATGATGAATCTGAAAATTCCAACGAAAGGAAAATTCAGTAATTTAGCTGCCATTATCCGGCTAGCTCACAGGAAGCGAAAATGACGGTTAAAATAAGTTGGGCCATAGTTGAATTAAAGTAAATTTATTGTTCACACATCTACCACATAGAATTATTCTAGATTAACTAAGCTTACATTACATTTATGTTACAATATTCAACTCTCGACGCATGTCGAGTTTTGTCCGTCCCTGTGAGAGGGCAAAAGCACCTTCACGCATGAAGTCTCAAGTCACCCTGCCTCTCGTTCTTCTCCGGAATGTCAAAGGTCCTTGCAGCGCCATCCACCGGCAGGACGGCGAGACAAAATGCCATTGTCACAGTAAGAGTAATCTGATTTCATTGAGAAGCAATTCAAAAATTGCAATGAATTGTCTTATGGCCATCTGAATATGAAATATATCAGTGACATATTTAGTAAGACCCATATTTCTTTCATTCAAAAAACCTTAAGTTATTAAATTTAATGGAGATTTTTAACTATGTTAACAATATTCAATGATTCTTATTCATCTCAATGTCTTGATTTATAGTTAAAGAAATATATAAGGCCTCGATTAATAAAGATTAAATTTTAAATCATAACTTCTTTCTTTTCGTCAAGGTTTTCCAAAAATTGTTCATTCGAAATTATAAAAATATGTCCGCGAATACTATCTCGTTTTAGCATTTTAATAAATTCTTTTATTAGTTATCAAAATACTTACAGTCATTTTTTAAACAATTTTGATGAGAAGATTCACGAATAGTTTCTGATTTTCGCTGTTTCCTTTACATTTTTCCAATGATTCCTTAAGAATGTTCTCAAAATAATACTTTTATATACCACAGCTCAAAACTTTCTCACACATTTATAGTACCATTTTTATTTATTTATTTTTCGAGAAAATGCGTGGAATTTGCTCATATCACTATTGAAATGCTTCAGAATCGGATTACATTTTTATTATTTTTCTTAATACCTTCTTGAGTTATAAAAGATCACCTCCCAACAACAACTTTTTACACGCCTTCGTATCGTGAAAATATGCCCCAATGACAAATTTAACACAGTTTTTTTTTTGGAAAATTATTTACCTTTAAAAAATGAAAAACACAGTTCAATTTTCTAGCACCTGCTTGGTTAACAGAGACACCAGTTTATATAGGCCAGGGTAGTCGATATTCCACATCACAAAATTATGTAATATGTAGGGTTACCATAATTTTTTAAGTCGAAATCCGGACACCCCGGAGGGAGGGTGAAAGTACAGTAGAACCTCGATTATCCGACCCTCATTTAACCGGAACTCTCCGTTAACCGACGTCGGTTTCCTGACTTTTTACTTTCTCGTATACGAAGTATACAAAGAGAAAGTATTGTAATCGTCAAAAAATTCGAACTCGAGATTTTGACGAATCTCCACGTTTTAGACCTCCCTGAGTCCGAAAAACACAATTTGGGAATTATGTCTGTCTGTGTGTCTGTCTGCTTGTGAACACGATAACTCGAAAACAATTGAGCTACGGGGATGAAATTTGGTATGTGGTCTTGAAACATAATTTGTAGGTTTCTATCAAATTTTGGACAAAATCCGTCAACGGGAAGTCTGTCTGTCTGTATGTCCGAAGTCATGTGAACACTATAACTCAAAAACTTGCATAGCTAGATGGATAAAATTTGGTACACAGTTTTATCGTCATGAATGTAGGTCCGTATAAAATTTTGGGCCAAGTCCATCAACGGGCTGACTGTCTGTCGGTTTGCATAATCGCATACTTGTTCACTTTTGAAACCAACTCCATGCGCATGCGTACTTGTAGCAATCTCTGGTAGCAATGCCTGTGCACGCGGAAGGATTACGCCACTTTGTCCTTGAGACTGTAAGAGTGGGAAATCGGTTCGCATTTAATCGCTACGCACCTCTTTGAAATTGATTCTTTACGTAAATATTTTACAATCACTATAATCCACAATGAGAAACCTTCTGATAGTCATTGGATTCTGGGTTACAGTAGGTTCGAATATTTTTTATCTACGCGGGGGGAAGGGAAACAGCACCTTTTGGGGAAAATATACGAGAAAGTTTAGGGGAGACCACTCCCGCTGTTTTTTTCAGCGTCTATTATTCGAAACTCTTTTAAACGAGATTTTATGTTAACCAAAATCCATTTTTTTTTAAGTTTTTTTTTACTTTCACATTCCTTGTGTATGCAAGCATTCTTTCCAAACTACGAGTACAGGTAAATATTTTGGTTCCCCTTTCGCGCAGAAAGGGGAACCAAATATCGCAGAAGTCCGACATTCAAAAGAAGGCGAAGGAGAAGATGACGATGAAGGCGAGAATGATTCCCAAGTAAAGATTAGTAACAATGACGCTTTTGAGTGTTTTTCAAAAGGCCTTGCTTCGTTGGAACAACAAGAATAGTGTGATTCCTCTGAACTAATGCTTTGAAGAAAACTTCGTGATAGAGCTACGCGACAAAGGATGACCAATTTACGCCTGATGAAGCATCCATTTAAATCACTGTAAGTTTTTTGCTTCAAAATAAATTTTAATGTATAATTTGAATTTAGATATTTATTTAGCAGTTTAAATAGTCATAATAGGAGTTCGATAACTATATTGCATATTAAACTAGATGATTATTGAAAAATTCTCTTTTATCCGGAAATTTGGATTATCCGATGTTGGTTCGGTCCCAATTACGTCGGATAATCGAGGTTCTACTGTATAGTATAAAATTCTAAATGCTGTCTACGACCCTCTTTCGTAACACTAGCACAGAGTTTGAGGAAAAATTTAAGACGTCAAAATGCAAAGAAGATACAATTTTCATTAATATTTAGTAATTCAAAATTATAGTAATGAAAAACAGAATTACAACAAAACTGCCAAAACTTTTAATTTTCAGTTATAACTGCTCTCTGGTAGGGGCTCATCCACTTTCTCATCAACAATGGACGGCAAAAAAAGGAATTTTCTTTCATTAGCAGAATGACATCAACTTTTTCCAATACGTCTGTCGTATAGAACTTTATAGTTATCTTAAATTAGTATTTCTTATAAGCCAGATTTCCCAAAATAAATAAGCAAAGATTGATCATTATCCCTGATACTAAATAAAATTAAATGCGCTGTGTTATTTTAGTCCGCAAAACCCAAATACTACCACACCCTTACCTTCATGGATCAAGTTGGCATTAGATAAAACACAAATAAAGAATTGCTTATTAAGCTCATTTTTATTATAAGTTTAGAAACTTTATAAATTAAAAATAAACACAATATCATTACTGCCTTATACAGGTACATTTGCTATTTCTTGATTTAGTAAACATTTTGTTATTTCAACAAAATTCTAGCAATGCATTCTGCGTTCAAAACAAAATAACTCGATTTCCATATTCATGCAATTCAAAAACATTTCATTGCATCTTCTACACATTAAGAAAAACACATAAACACAAAAGAAAAACTCTTGATTATTTTTAGCAAGAATTACATCTCACACATATGTATTAATTAAACCCACCTACAGATCCACTGCAACAATATTCCGTATTTACGTACATGGCCTTAGCACATAATTATAAATTTTAAAACGAATCAATTATGATAATTCATATTTCTTGTGAACTGAACCACGTCTAGTCGTAAACTAATTTTTCGGTTTGATAAACTACTCTGCCCATCACCACCAACACAATTCTTTATCATTATTATTATAAATGACCATATCGGGAATACAGGCCTTTCCGGTTAAAATTATGAATTTATTTACCCAGACACATAATGATAATACTGTTTCAAGGTAACCACTGTGAGCGATCCAGTTTCGGCACTATTTTAATTATTTGATTATCTCACGCACCATAATTGATAGTATTCACAATATTTATATCCTTAATTTTTTGTATGAGCAAAAATGGGGATACTTGGCCTGGGAAATCATTTTATAGGAGAGAGCAAGCAGAGAAGGCAATTTCGCAGGCCGTTTCTTTTGGCAGTACGCATTCCACTAAAAATATCCCAATGATGCGATCAGCTCTCTGCATCGGATGCAGGGCCGGCCCGAGGGGGATGCGAACGGTGCGACCGCACAAGGCCCCGCGCCGGATTTTGCAAAATTCATTAAATTTTTTTATCTTTTTTAAAAAATTCTTTTAACCAACTTTTATGTAAAAAAAGGCATAAAATATTAATAATTTTTCTAAAAAGAAATATATAG
Organism: Araneus ventricosus; assembly: GCA_013235015.1. Lineage (NCBI taxonomy): Eukaryota > Metazoa > Arthropoda > Arachnida > Araneae > Araneidae > Araneus > Araneus ventricosus. The sequence goes on along the minus strand of BGPR01024403.1, from coordinate 18,458 downwards.
CAATTTTTTTTCTGGTTTTGAAAATAAATTTCCTTCAATGATCTGTTAAAAAAGTAATTGGTGGATCTAGTGGATAAGAATCCAACAATTCCCTTTGCTACCTGGAAGTCCACGTGTTTCCGATTCCTGGGCAGAGCAAAAGGTAAAAAGTGATAACATTGTTCAGTCCTAAACCAGGTTCGATTGCTACAGGCATCATATTCACTCTCTTTTTGGTGCGGGGGCACCCAAAGTGGATTGCCGTCATTTGAAGATAAATTGCAGGTGATAATATTCAATACATTCCTTGTTCCCGAGGCTATTACTTTCAAGATATACAGGGGGTAATTATTGTGTGAGGGTCCACATCTGTTCCCCTAATGGCCAGCATATAGTCTTTCCCAGGGCAGCTTAAAGAAACACCTCTAGAGGAATGCTTTTTCTGCTTATCTAGTTCTAAATTGGACACATCTGTTCCCTTTGTATTCAGCAGGACTGCTAAGCGATGATGAAGCATATATCTCACAGGGGTTTCTTGCTTTTCTTGTCAAAAGTGTGGTTTTGCAGCATCTATGAATTCACCGTAGGTACTTGTTAAAAGGTAGTTTGTTACATCTATTCCTCAGAGTTTAATCAATAGTAGTGAACCTGAATATTGGATTGCGTGAAACACGACGGGTAACCCAAGGAGTATTCTCAGAAGCTTAATTTTCCATTGAACAGTTCGTTCGCATTCGGAGTATCAGCCGTACAGCAAAATAAAGTATTCTGCAATTGTTCTTAGAGACAAATTTCAAGTATGCTAATTTTTGTCTCTTTTTTATAGTTATTTATTAAACAACTTTCCTTTTATATTTCCAAAAAGAAAATTTTAGTATTATAACAGGTTATCAATTTATAAAACAATGTAGTTCCTCTTTGTCTTTGTATTTCAACATATTTGCTATTTGTTATTATTGTATAAATTTCAGATAAAACTTTTTATTAACAGACGAAAATTTGTGTTTTCTACTTTTTTACATTGGGCAATTTTCATTATAAAATGTTACTTATTTGGAACCTTTTGTTGTTTTGGGAAACTATATATCAAAGTTATTTGGATAAGTTTTAAAATATAAGAAGTATTTTGAAGATTGTTTCAATTTAAATATCCTAAAATCGAAACTAGCAGTAGGTTCTGTATAATTGTAAATAAGTATGTGATCAGTCGATTATCTTTTTCTAGTTTTATTTATTTATTTATTTTGTATATGAATAAATAATTGTTTGTTAATATGAAGAAATAATGAGTCCAACTTTTTTTTACTGAAGAAATAATGAGTTCAACTTTTAAGCTTAACTTTAAGAATTACTTGATAATCCAAAATACAAGAAAAACCCCATTCATACAGTATAATATTTTATTTCATACATTGAATACGTGTGCTGAATTGTAAATCGTAGAAAATTGAAAGGTGTATTTTCTCCTTCAATTGACTGCAAAGTTAAAAGTTATTTTAGTTCTCCAGCTTTCATGTTTTGAAACTCTAAATGAAATTATTTTCGTATTTTATAATTTTTTAATTTTAGCACTGAAAGTTTCTAAACTGAACTAATTTTTAATATATCCTCCATAAAATCAGGAAGAAGGGCACATTTCTACAACATGAGTTTGCAAAAAATAATGGGAGGGAATTCTTGTGTCAGTATTTAAAAAGGTATGATTAATTCTAGGCCGTTCATAGGGGTTTCCTTGAAAGGTGCGAGCGCACAAGGCCCACCGCTGCTCAGATTGCATAAAACTGAAAATGAATTGCATTAATTTATTTAACGAAATCAAAAATTTGCGGCAAGTTTTACCTCAGGTCAAATATTGCAAATATTTACAATATTTATTTAATCTGTATCCAAATTTAGTCCTGCTATAAAATTATATTGACTTTACCAATAACAGTCTGTGTTGCAGAAAAATCTTCCTCAAGATTAAAAATAATAAAAAATTAGTTGAGATCTTAGTATTAGAGGCGAACAATTAATTTGCTTAGTCATTTTATCTATCGAATCCGTATTAATCCAAAAAAAATCTAAATCATACTGTATTATCAACGTATTTGTTATAAAACTTGTGCAAGATTAAAATTGCTAACCACATATCGTAAACTTATTTTAGTAGTTGCAACCAAATTTTATATATGAAGCAATATTTTGTTTGATTTTATTTAATCGATTTTTAGGATTAAAATATTAACTTTACAAAATAATTTAATTATTTATTATTTTCTATGTATTTTCTAGTCTTATCTTACTTTTAACTAAATTGTGAAATGTAATAAAAGCAGAAAGCAAATAAATTATTTTGTTGGGAGAAATTCCAACGGCCCACAAGTCAATTTTCTTGACACTGGTCCCTGCTTGTTGCGGGCTGGTCTCTGATCGGATTGTCGGGCATCTGCATTCTCCGATTCCCCCGCAATCTTCACTACAAAATGTGAGTTCTGATGATTGTATGTCCTACGTTTCCTCCGCAACTGATTGGGGAACCATTATATTCTTATTAAGTCCAAATTCGTTGAAATTCTAGTCGGTCCCAAGCTATTTGTCCACCAGTGTAAGTGGTGATAAATGCTATAGGGCCTTTAGGGATTGAGATAATAACCAAGAATTATAAAATTTCAGTTCAAGTAGGTGGCACATCACGTACATATAGTTTTCCTGTTATCTAGATGAAAGTGAATCAAAAATTTTCTTTGGGACAAAACATTTTATCCTGTTCTTTCTGAAAAAGTCCGTTTGAAAAAAGTAGAGCAACACTTGGAAAGAAGAGCCCAACCTTAAAATTCTTGGCGAACTGTAAATCTCAGTGTGGAGTGAGATGAATGTCCCTTGACCAGTCACCGTGTCCCACAGTGGAGGAGGGTGGGGGAACTGATAGTCCCATGTGTCCACTCAGTCTCATGAACGATGGACCTTGCATTTTGGACTTCTATTCCGGAAAAAGAGAGGGAAAATTAAGAGGTAAAGAGGTTAAAGTGAAAGGAAAAAACTCTGCAAACGCTGAAGAGTTTTTCACTCAGTTTATTTCAACTGTATCTGTATCCTGGCGAAAAGCTAAACAGGAAGTAGCTGTCAGAGGTTAAAGGCAGCAGGAGAAAAAGAGTGGGGAAAAATGGCGAAATGAGGAGCATCTTCTGTGTCGTTTATTTATTTTATTTTTATTGTTTGTAGATCATCTTCTTCTTTCCTTCCTTTATAACTGCCTCTCAGCTTTTCTTCCTTTTATTATTATTTTTCTTTGTATATGAAATTGTTATCATTGTCTACTAGAAAGACTAACAGAATAAAAAGAGAAAAGAGGGGAAAAAGTCTATGAATATACTGCATGGCATCAGAATAAAAGCCAAACGATTTTTTATTTTTTTTTGTTTCTGAAAGAAATAGGAGAAATCATGGTTGAATTCTTTTCCCTATAGCAAATTCTCTGGCTTCTATAAGAAAATGAGTCATCTATTTTCCTTACTATGCTTCAGCTGATATATAGAACCTCTAAATATTCTGCCTGAAGTGTTAAGTTTTCTTTCTTCCTTCCTTTATTTGAACTGGAAAATCTAAACAAATAGCTTCAGATAGAGAGCATAAATCTAGAATTCCTATTTATTTATTTATTAGAATACTAAAATTTTTGTTGTCTGCTTTTTAAATTTAATTTTATTTTTTATAAAATAATCATAAATGTAAAAAATTGCATTTTTCTTCCCATTTTCTTATATTTGAATAAAAAATGCTAACATTTCTAGGATTAATTTTAAAGAATTAATATTAAGAAAAAAAGTTATACACTTTTTTTTGACCTTTATCTATTAAATTTAAATTAGTTTTTCAAGCACTCGAAATATGATAGAAATTTAATCAGTATCAGTGGCGGATTTTCACAACATGAGGCCACAGGTACAAAAATTGTTTTGAGGCCCCTTTGTCTTACTCTGTGCGCGTATCACTGCTGGTTTTGATTTGCTTGCGATTTAGATTGCGATCTTCTGATTCATGATCTTGGGGTCTCAAGGCACAAGCTAGCACCTCTAGAGCCTGGTGCTAAAATGCCACTGATCAGTATATCGAAAACAGGAACAAGAAAATCTTTTCAATTCATTTAAATAAAATATTACAACAATGTTGATTAAATCTGCATTAAAGATCTACTTGAAAAAAAAAGAGAAAGAACCAATATTTGATTTTAGGTTACATTTTTTTCTGTTTTTCATGAATGCATACTTTATATATTTATTGTTATACCAAAGCAATAACTCCAAACTCAACTTTACACAGCTTATGAGTTTTAAATTATAATACAAGGTAAAGTACTGTTCAATCAATACAACAATAAAGTATATAAACTCAGTATCTCAAAAAACTCTATATTTCTAGTTATATAATGATAGAAACATAGTTTTGGTAAGTATTTTACGAGTGATACCACAAATAGCCAAATTTGACTTAATCGTCTGTTTTAAGAATTCTGAAAATGACCTGAATACATTTTATCTTTCCTCAGATATATATTTTAGCAGAATATTTTTTCAAAGAGAAATAAATTACATATAGTGCAACGAATGTATAGAATGATTTTGAAAAATTTCTAGTTTTATTTCTGTAGCAACACTTTTATTACAAAAAATGATAAGTAGTTACATTGTGTATGATAAAGTGGAATTTTAAATAAGTGTTTCCCTTGTTTTTTCGTTAACTTTTGGTAAGATGTCAAATTTGGTGAAAATATTTAAGCAATAAAAAAGAACGGGAAAAAATAATGTTGTAAAGGTCGCTTTCTTTTTACAACGAAAGATTATTGAAGGTTGGTTACTTGTGGAAGTTGCGATGAAAAGCAGATTTATCGGATCTTTCAGTATCCAGCACCCTTTTCTTTCTGAACTGGCAGAGTATCTGATACTACTGTTTTCTGCTGTAATTGTCTTATGACTCTCTACTTATGAATTTAGTATTGTTTACACGATGTGACAAAAAAAATCTGTGTGTTCATTTCGATAGTGTTCTTATTTTGGTTGTTCTCTTATCTTTCGAGCAACGCCGTTTAGCTACCTGATAACGATGTAGAATTCTAGCTCAATTCATTGGGTAACTACAGAGAGAACCGCAGGGCAATTGCAAAATGAAGTAGTGTGAGAAAAGTAAAAAAAAAAAAGTATTTCTCCAGGTTTTCTTTCTTTTACGAGTAAATTTTACAACAACTATTTGCTATCATTGATAAATACATCATTATATCTTTGCTCCTTCTTCTAAGTACTGGTCTGAACTTGGACAATAATGGGTTACCCTTGGGAAGATGAAATTTTAGTGAAAGACTACATCGCAATCCGACTTCAACATCTGCTGCAAATACGTTCTGTGTAATTTTTTCGTTAATCTCCAAGAAGAACTAACTATTGCATGAGGCGAGCTCTGCATTTTGACGAAGTAAAGGAGAAAAATCATTCTCCTGATTAACTTAAATCTTCTTTACATTACTTTACTTCATAAGAAGATATTTCAAAAAGCAAGGCAGTAAGCCCCTCTGAGAAAACCTTATTCACGAATAATTCAGCCAGATATACAAATGTAGTAAGGCACTGGCATGATACACCTCCATACGTATCGCCATGGTTGTCGAAGCACGCATCCATCGGGTACACCAACGCAATGGAACCAGCATAGAAGAAAAGGCATCAAGATCGTGGAGCCACGAAAGAGGATTCTACTGAAACTTCGGCATCTGATCCAGAAGTGCTGACTTCCTTGCTTCCTTCAACGGTCCGAGAAGGCCGAAAATCACTGCGCAAGGTACGGACTGTAGGAGGATATTCCTATGTGGTGGATCTTGTTGGCAGACTTGATCTCTTTGTCTCACACGTCTCTTCCGCCTTTATCGATTCTCTACACTAAACGAACTATTTTCGTGACATTATACTGTACAGTACACTCTCACTGGGAAGGCTGTAGACAAATCTCAACTGGGGACTTTCTTTAGGCACAAAAACTGATCGCACTTCATGATTAGACGGCTGCCTATGTTCCGTCACTGCCGCTATCTTCTAACTGAGACTTCAAGCTCGCGTACCCGCACAGCAAGCTCCCACTTGTCGCTGTGGATCGTCTCAGTTCTCCAGACAGAGTATTTGCCGCCTGGGGAATTTGTGCCTCTCAGAGCTCTGGTTACTTTACTCTATGAAGTGCCCTCGTATATCAGATAGAAATGTATTTTGATGTTTGCGACTGTTGTCAACGCCTATTGCACTTACAGGATTTGCAATCAAATCTCTAAATGAATAAGCTGGGTGTGTCTTACTCAATGTATTCTAATCGGATAGTAGCCTAGGATCGCCATTGATCCGCGTTGACTCTTAAAATTTACTATACTTGATTTAATTTAATTTTTGTGTCAATAAATTTATTTAATTATAATTTTAAATATATTAAATGCAGAAATAAGATTAGAGTTTTGTAACTAGGCGGCCTCGAATTTGTAATGTCACATAAATATATTTATGCCACTTTAAAAAATATTGTATGTTCATCAAAAATAGATGACTTTTATTTTGTTGTTTAAATTATTTTATTACGTCATTTTCTTTGGATGATTGCGCCAAATTCCCTTGTTATAGTCTTTGATGGGGCATCCAATTCTGTAGGCAAACATCGCCTATCTTTTTTAAAACGGCCTGGCGAATGCGGATTTTAAATTATTTTTCACCTATCTTCCATCATTAACTTTGAATTCTATTTTGCGTAAATCTTTTCTCGTGTTTTGTGCATAAACTGAGGATTTGGCGTTATTATGACTACTGGATTTTCACAATGTGATCTGAAGAGGAATACTTTAATCAAAATACGCCATGTGAGGAGTTCTAATCTTAAAACTAATTCTTCCAGTTTCGCCATAAACTGCTGAAAATCCACCTGAAATCCACTAATCTTGCAGTAGCATTAGTCTTTCGCCGAATAGGGTTATTGGTATTCCTTTCCTCCCTAGCTGTGCCATCTCTTTCTGCGAAAATAATCCATTTGCGAGTGCAGTAAAGCTGAAAACCCAAATATCATCTTTTAATCACTTTCCTTGGAAATCTAGAAGGCCGCTCCTGCTCCCCTGTTGTCGCTGCCACGAAATAATGGTTTCAATGCGATTTCTTCAGATTTTCTCTGAAAAAAGAATAATTCCAAATCGATACTGGCTTTGGACACGGTTTTGGATCCACGTGATTATCTTCGCTTTCCACAGAATGGGTACAGATGGTAGGTTTTATTTGGCCTGTTGGCGAAAACTTTCCTACACTGATCTGCAAGCATTCTGGTAGCTTTTGAGTAGTTGGGCGTGCTGTTCCACGGCAAACAAGGCCTTGTTTTATGATTTGATAAAGCTTCAGGTTGTTTTAACTTTGAAGTTTTGAATAAAGGAAGTTAAATCTGTCTCTAGCTGGATGGGTTTGATTTTGGGATTAACTTCCCCTATTATATCCATACACTCACTGCGGATGAATTTACTGGCTTTGAACCATAGTCAAATGATGACCACATATTTAGATAAATATCCTGCTCCAACTTGGATTTGTTGGATTAGCACTGTTTCCAGTGTTTCCATTATTAGGTGAAACTCTAGTGGCTTAGAAACCACAGTCAAATGATGATGATTCACTGGCTGATTAGATTAATATGTTGGCCTTGTTTTTGATTTGTTAGATTAATTTCTTTTGGTATCACTAGGGTGGAACTTAGTGTTTAGAACCACAGTCAAATGATGATGATTCATTGCCTGATTAGATTAATATCCAAATTCGTTTGATTTGTTAGATTAACTTTCTCTTTTGGTATTTCACTATAGGGTGAACTCTAGTGGCTTAGAACCACAGTCAAAATGGGATGATTCATCATTGATTTACGGAATATCCAAATTGCTTTTATTTGTTAGATTAATTTTCTCTTTGGTGCTTCACTGTAGGGGTGAACCTAGTGGCTGAGCAGAACTACAGTCAAAATGATGATGATCTACTGCCTGGATTAGATTAATATTCCAAATTTCTTTTTGATTTGTTAGATTAACTTTCTCTTTTGGTATTTCACTATAGGGGTGAAATCCCAGTGGCTTAGAACCACAGTCAAATGATGATTCATTGGCTGATTAGATTAATATCCAAATTAAGTTTTGGCTCTGTTGATGAATCCTCTCTTTGGTGCTCATAATTTGTGTTCCTAGTGGCTGAGAACCAAGGAGCCTAGATGATGATTCATTGCCTGATTAGATTAATATCCAAATTCTTTCTTTTGATTGTTAGATTAACTCTCTTTGCATCATAGGGGTGAACCTAGTGTTGCTAGAACCACAGTCAAATGATGATGATTCATTGCCTGATTAGATTAATATCCAAATTCTTTTGATTTGTTGATTAATCTCTTTTGGTACTTCAATTATTAGGGTGAAACCTTAGTGGTTTAGGAACCACACAGTCAAAATGGGATGATGATTCATTGCCTGATTAGATTAATATCCAAATTGCTCTGATTTGTTAGATTAACTTTCCTTTGGTATTTACCTCCCATAGGGGTGAACCTAGTGGCTTAGAACCACAGTCAAATGATGATTCATTGGCTGATTAGATTAATATCCAAATTCTTGCTTTTGTTTGCTAGATTAACTCTTGGTGCTTCCACTGTAGGTGAACCTAGTATTGAGAACCACAGTCAAATGATGATGATTCATTTTCCGGATTAGATAATATCCAAATTCTTTTGATTGTTAGTGATTAACTTTCCTTTGGTATTCTCTACCATAGGTAACCTAGTGGCTTAGAACCACAGTCAAATGGATGATTCATTGGCTGATTAGATTATCCAAATTCGTTTTGTATTTGTTAGATTAACTTTCTCTTGGGTACTACTGTAGTAAGGTGAACCTAGTATTGAGAACCAAGGTCAAATGATGATGATCTTAATTGATTAGATTAATAATTCAAATTCTTTAATTTGTTACTTAACTTTCTTTTGGTATTTCACTATAGGGTGAACTTAGTGGTTTAGGAACCACAGCCAAATGATGATGATTCATTGCCTGATTAGATTAATATCCAGCCTCTTTTGATTTGTTAGATTAACTTTCTTTTGGTACTCTACTATTAGCAGTCCTAGTAATAGAAACTACAGTCAAATGATGATGATCATTGCCTGATTAGATTAATATCCAAATTCCGTTTGATTTGTTAGATTAACTTTCTCTTTGGTATTTCTACTATAGGGTGAACCTAGTGGCTTAGAAACTATTAAAATAAAATGTGATGATTCATTGGCTGATTATTAGATTATCCAAATTCATGTATTTGTTGATTATCCTTTCTCTTTGAAAGCTTCACTGTAGGGGTGAACTTAGTGGCTGAGAACCACAGTCAAAATGATGATGATTCATTGCCTGATTAGATGGTTATCCAAATTCTTTTGATTTGTTAGATTAACTTTCTTTGGTATTTCCCTACTATAGGAAGTAGAACCTAGTGGCTTAGAAACTACAGTCAAATGATGATTCATTGGCTGATTAGATTAATATCCAAATTCGTTTTGGCTTGTTAGATTAACTTTCTTTTGGTGCTTCACTGTAGGGGTGAAACCTAGTGGTCGTAGAACCACAGTCAAATGACATGATTCATTGCCTGGATTAGATTAATATCCAAATTCTTTTGATTGTTAGATTAACTTTCTCTCCTTTTGGTATCACTATAGGGCTTGAACTCTAGTGGTCAGGAACCACAGTCAAAACGGATGATTCATCATTGATTGGGATTAATATCCACCATTTTATTTGTTAGATTAACCTTCTCTTTGGTGCTTCCACTATAAAGAACTCTAGTGGTCTGTAGAACCACAGTCAAATGATGATGATTCATTGGCTGATTAGGATTAATATCCAAATCTTGCCTTTTGATTTTATTAATTAACTTTCTATACTCTCACTATCGGAGGTGAATTTAGTGGCTTGTGGAACTACAGTCAAATCAAGATGACTCATTGGCTGATTAGAATTATATCCAATTTAGTTTTGATTGGCTAGATTAACTTTCTCTTTTGGTACTTCACTATTGGGATGAACCTAGTGGCTTAGAACCACAGACAAATCATGATAATTCATTGGCTGATTAGAATTATATCCAATTTAGTTTTGATTTGCTAGATTAACTTTCCCTTTGGTACTTCACTAATGGGGATCAACTTAGTGGCTTAGAACCACATTCAGATGATGATGATTCAATTGACTGGTTGGATTATATCCCGTTTTGAAGCAACTTGAAGACTATTAAGAACACACTTAGTAATTCTGAATCATGTTTAGGTGATAAATACGATGCTTAAGCCAGGTGTCGCTCTTCATCTTATCATTCTGCTGTAATCTTATTCCATGCGGCACTTGATGTAGGTCATTCATCCACTGAAGATTTTACATTTTCCTTGCAAGCGGCACAAATGCTGTATCAGTAAGAATTTTTCTCTACACTTGATCTGGTACAAATGCTGCTCTACTGAGCCATTAAGGTTTCATACCCACTCCCTGCAGAATAATCTGTCCTCCCGCTAATCGCCCTTTGGATAGTTTAAGTCTCCCTTCATACTGTATTCCTCCTGTGCGATGACTGGTTTTATTACTATCGAAGGAACAGAAGAAAATGTAAACACTTGGACGAGAAAACTGGACTACAACTTATATCATTCTGCCGTGATCGGAAGTAGTATCATACAAATCTTATTATGTTACTGTATTCTGAAGTAGCACCTTACATCCTTACTTTACCCTACTGTATTCTGATGTAGTACTGTGCACATCTTATAATTTTCCCGTAATCTGAAGTACTACCATACATATACATAGTAGGTTTTATCATAATCCGAAGGATAACATGCACCAGTCCTACAGACTTCTCTGGTCTTCTAAAAATAACCATTATTTTAAACAATATGCTTTTCAATAACTGGTACAAGTTTCAAAATATTGCCAAAAACATACGTTGAAAAGTAAAACATCAAAAGACGGGGAAAAGAGAGAGAGAGAGAGAGAAAATGCAAGAATCAAGAAATTCAAAGCATAACATTTCGTCTCGTGTTTATTTTATGTGAATAAAAATGGGAGAAGCAAATTCGCTCGCAGGACAAAGGCGTCCGAAAATTTAAAAAAACGTTAAAAATTAGGAAAGTTACACATAAGCTTTAAATTATTCTTATTATAATGGGGATATTTTGGATTTTACAACGATATAAAAATATCGGATCTTCGATGAGAATATAGGCATAAATTTGCGAAAATAGGCAAAAATCGCCCGAATTTACCACTTAAGATTAAATAAATTAAAATCTAATTCGAATTTTAAATTAATTTTTGCGGAATTATCTCCCATTTATGCCAATCCATCACTGAACCAAATTGGTCCCGGTGAGTCAAACGGTCTGGGCGTGCATAAAAAAGAAGAAAAAAAAAACCTGAACATACATACACAGTAAAAAAAGCTCTTATATATAGATGAGAAAAAATGTCTACGGAAAAAAATTGATTTCACTGAAAAGTTTTTTTTTTTTAAATTTTTAAAGTGGTATAAAATAGTTTTTGTTGCGATTATATGCTCTGAACTTATTAAGTAAAAGCGTTAAAGTTTCAATTAATTTCTAATTAACTGAAAATTTAAAAACCCTTTTTTTGATGTACACCTACTAAACCAAAAGTAATTACGTGCCAAATTTGGTAGCTCTATGTTCCAGCGTTTTGAACATCTTTTACATGTCGCATGTACCAATTTACAAATAGTATTCAGCTTATAATTATAATTACGTTGAAATAATATTTCATTTCATGTTTTTCTTTACATTAAATTATTAATCACCAAGCCATAGAGTAGCGACTAGGTGCAGGGGGTATGGATGCAATAGATTTTGGAAGAAGAAGAAGAAGAAAGGCTAAGTAGTACTTTTATTTGAATTGTTAAAGCTAAATTTGATGTGAGAGGATATTACTTAGCTTCTGGTGCCACTACTTTTTCTACGCCACTGCGGTCTGTTCCCGATCAATCCTCTTTTCAATTCAAATCAGGAAATCATAAACAGGACCTAATACGGCTACACTATGCTTGTGGTGGCATTCTGTAGAATCAGGATTAGAGACCTTATTATATCGGGGATTATAGGTTTTGTTAGATCGTAGAGACTTTGTTAGATCGTGGAATAGAGACCTGATAGATCGTGAATTAGAGACCTTATTAGATCTTGAATAGACAGTTAGGTCGTGGATTAGAGGCTTTGTTAGATCATGGATTAGGCTTTGTTCGATCGCGGATTAGAGACTTACTAGAAAGTGTGTTAGATCGTGTATTTGAGACTTGATTAGATTAAATTAGAGACTTTATTCCACCAAATATTCGTCATATATGGAAGCATAATGCAGTTTATATCGTAAGCCAAACATGTAAAGTTAGATATGATGAAGAGTATTGGCTCAGGCATTGTCCTTATCGTCTTGCCATTGCTCATAATTATTAGGCCCGATCCTAATGATTTTAGTGTTGATTCAAAACAAACTGACCAACAATCACTAAAAATCCCACAATGGAAGTTTTAAAAAATGATTATCGTCAGATTATTGCAATTCACTTTTTTCAAGTTAAGTCTTTCTCATTGCTAAGCAGAACACTTTTTTTTGGTCGGAAGAAGAGTACTGGAATAGCTATCGAAAGAATTTGACGGGACGATTCATAAATTCAATAAATTTTGCCCTGGCTGTATCGTTATGAATCCACCCTCTAATGTCGCTGAAAGCAGCAATTATTCGTGTCAATACCGATTTGTCTCTCGTCGGATTCATTCATTTAAAGCGAATCTACTTAACAAGTCGCAACGAATCCCTTTATTCTCGGAGGAAACTGGAGTATTAAAGTTATTCTAGATTGGTTCTTAAATTTAAAGCCGTTATATGACTGAAGATTTGTGCTAGATATTTTTGTCTTTTGGAGGTATTTATTTTATCTCATTTTCAGTTATTTATTTGAACTTGGCTAAAGCTCGCTCATCGAGCAGAAAGTTTATAAAAAGTAATACAGTGAAACTTGGCTACTTGAAGCTGACGGGAACAAAAAATACGATTTATTCCTCGATTTGATTCCACCCAAAACCCACCATATCAAATCTGTCATAGTCAAATGTGCTCCCACTTGTGTCGTATGAAAGACTATCAAGGAGGTTCCCGTCCTCCTTATTCGACCTCGATTCGAAATCACCAGGCAGTGGTGTAGTTAGGGTAAATAACGCTCGGGTCACAATATGATTTTTTCGCCCTCCTCCCAACATCATTAATGGTTTCGCTTGTGTGAACGGGTCCCGATGTGTGGCATTTTTTCTCGCTCTGATAGCATTTGGCTTTAAAAAATGATATAAACACACTGAAGTTGCGTTAACATGGCCAGTGGCGTAGCAAGGGTAAGTGGCGTCAGCAGAATGATATGTTTTTTTTACTCCAGTCGTCATTAATGGCTTAGCAAGCGTAAATGGCGCCCTGACAATGGTATTATTTTTATACCACCTCATCATATTTTTTAAGTGACATAAATACAGTTATGTCTTGATTCCATGGCTCCCCCTAAGATTTGCGCACGGAATATCTAATACCCCCTTGTCCCCGCGGTCTCTACACCACTGTTACCAGGTGCGTCCAAAAACAATCATTGTGCGTCTTCAAAATGGGATATTAATCTAACTGAACTAATCTGCTTCAGACTCTCTAAGTAAGCAAAATTCATAAAATTGACTTTAAACATTCCCAAAGAATTTGTTAATGAAGCTAATTCGTGGTCACTTGACACAAGTTAAGTGTCTGACACCAATCAATTTAGTATTGGAGTCCATTACGGATCATGCAGAAGGAAAAAAGATGTGACATCTGTGGCGTCGTCATCGGCTACGTTATGTTTGTGGAATCTGGATGCGCGACTACCCAGCCTTTCCGGTGAAGGTATCTCTCGAACAAATTGTGAAGAAGTTTCAGCACTTAAAGGCCCTCTTCTACCCGTTTAATCCTCTCTTCTGTTTACATGTTACCAGAGCGCGTGGTTGAATGATGTAGACATTAATTTCTTTTAAGTAACCTTTATTGTCGATTTATTCAATGTGTTGAAACTGCATTCTCATTCTTGCTGTCTTCTACATCGGCATTTCGTGACCATGCTATATTTAAATCATCTATACTTATAAAAGGCAATGTTTGTGTGTGTGTGCGTGAGTACGATGTCCAGACGAATCTATCACATTCACAGCCATGAAATTTCGCACACAAGTAGTTGTAATGGTAACTCAATGCACCGCGAAGCCAGAATTTTAAAATTTAATCTGGAAAATTTTTTATTTAATGTTTTGGGTTGTTTTGGGCCATTTTCGGCACGTTTACGGTTGTAGTATCTTTTCTAATGACAGTTGAAAAACAATCAATGCACCATCGAATTTCGTTCTAATGAAGTTTGAATTTCCAACATAATTTACTGAATTTTGAGAAATTTTTAAATAATAGTCACTTTTCCTTTATATTTTTAACTTTCAATTCTTTTTTTCTTACATCCGACGTTCTAATGACGCTATCATTTTCAATTCTTTTTAGGTATGAACCGGAATATTTCCCCCTGTTTTAAAAAAGTGTGGTTAAAATATCTTTTTTCTCCGATTTTCTATGAATTTTTTTATTGATTGATTCAAAACATTTTCTCTCGCATATCCGAATCGACGGAGCTTTCGACCGACCCAAGGTTACTCTCAGTTCCCAGAATGCATTTCTACTATCCGATTGGCTGTCGGTACCAAGCGAAAGTCACGTCATACTCTCGATCATTTTATTGCGTCGGCTAATCTTAATAACTTCATTTTACTGATCCAAGAATAATTTGGTTTATACTTTTTGATAGTCGCGCGCACATGCTGATGTCTATATATACTATATATATATATATAGAGAATTATGCCACGGGCGTACCGCTAGTTGCTGATATAATCGAGTTTTTAAGTTAGGTAACACTGTGGAGTTTGTTCGAGATGACACATAATGAGAACCTGTACCACAATACGGAGTGAAAAAGCTTGCAGTTAGGTGTTAGATGTTATGTTCAAATGATGGTCGTCAAATGCCTGGAACCACTTTACTCTAATGAATATATTGCACACCTTACAGGAGAAAAGATGTGATATTATAGTAAAGAGCAGGGCCGGATTACTAAATAGGTGAAGTAGGCAACTGCCTATGGGCCCCGCAACTTTTGGGGGGCCCAAGAATTTTTTGTGGTATTTTCAGGTTAATCTAATTTTGGTCTTACATTTGATTAACATGCACTTAAACATATTCAAATTAGGTATTGCTTAAAGGTTGGAACATTATTCTTTGAATTTTTTTTAATGTTTTCAAATTTGCATGAAGATCAGTGTGGTCCAGTTTTCTTCGCAGTTGGCTGATTAATTCAGAAGTCAACAGTTCTGGAAATTTTTGTATTAGAACATTAAGATCCCGTGAAAAATGTTTTGTAAATTTTTTAAATGTTCAATTTTTGTTTAAAATTACTTTAAAAATTAACTTTTTTATACGCGATTTAATTTTTTTATAATAAAACCAACCCTTTTTATGGTGATCCACAATTTAAATATTCTGTTATTGAATTTTATTATATTTAGTTTATTTAGTTTATGCAGTATAAGTGTCACTTATATAGAAACCTGCCAGCATAGAAATTGAATTAAAATCAATAAAAAAATATCTGGTTTTGGAAATTGGGGAGGGTAAAGGGGCTCCTAAACTAACATGGCATAAGGGCCCCCACAGGGCTTAACTGGACCTGGTAGAGAGTAAAAAGACATGCAGCTAGATGCTAAATATGCATACATATTTTTGTCACGCGACTATGACGTCATGTGAATTCATTCTCCTCACAACAAAACTTTTCAGAACAAGCAACCGCAAGAGGAAAATGTTTAAAAGCCCCACCATTATTTTATTGTGGAATTTCTGCGAGATTTTAAAAGAGACCCAAAACATACATAATATTAAGTAACGGCGTTTATAATGACACGAAACAACAGCACATTTAAAAGAATAGACGTTGTGTTTAACAATGTGGCAAAATTGGTTTAATAATCGGCGTATGAACAGCGATTTTCACTAATGCATAATGAATTTCTTTTCATAGTATCTACTATGTCATCTTGAAGAATAATAACGGTACGAACGTATTAAAGAAAATCTATTCCTCAATCAATTTTCCGTCGTATCTTTCAAAATCATTTTCCTGGCGTGGAATTAGGCATCGATTTATCGGCATTAATTTATTCGCCGCGGTTAATAGATTTAGACACGCAAAGCATCTTTGAAATTTTATTATATCAGCACTAGTTAACACAGCGTGGGCTAAGCGAAAGAAATACGGCATTCCAATATTGTAATTTAAAAAAAATACTTGAAGAGCCAGCGGGAATGTTCTCCCCTCTACTTTCTCATATACACTGTAAAAAATATCCGTTTTTTTCCCGGACTTTTTCCGTATATTTGACGGTTTAAAGCTGTTTTGTTGACAAAACGGTTTTTCCCCGTTTTCCGCTCCAGCCATAAACGGTTTAAAATCGTCAGTTCAAATTCTATTTTTCGTCATATGGTATTGCTTTCCGTATGATAACTTTCCCTTTTCTTAAATGTAATTTTATTGCATTCATTTCATGTTTTTAATAGGGTTCCATCTCCGCTATTGTTTACACATGTTGCAGTAACCTGTTGTCACTCATGAAAGCTAACCTTAAAACACGTGTTCTGGCAGTAGTTGATTTTTACACCACTAGGTGGCGCCACTAGAGCTATAGTGACTTTAAAACTCAAATAGATTATTTTTACTTCACTTTATGAAGTCTCCGGTGGTCTAATGGTTAGAGCGACTGCCTTTTGTTTCTATGAACGCGGTTTCGATGCCCGGCTCGGAGGAGTTAGAAGTTTTGTCACCATCTTGCATCGAAATCGTCCAAGTAAGTTCAATTAAAAATTAGATTAATTGAAATTAATAATAAAGCCTTGATTAATTAAAATTCGAAGTTCAAAAGATGTATTTAAACGAGCCATAATTTTTTATTTCTGATAAAGCAGATTTTAAGACACTAAACAAAAGAAACTAAAGAAAAAGTACTTCAAAAATTTCTGATTTCTTTTGAAAAAAGGATTTGCGTTTGCTTTGATCTTTCATTTTTTCGGCAGCGACTTTTTTCAGGGATTTTTTTTATTAGAAAGATAAATCCGTAGTTAAATCCCCTTTCATAGGTAGTTGTTGAGGAATGAACAATAATATCCATTTTTCCTAAGGTCTATTGGGCTGAAAATTTATTCGCTGATGGCCGCAATCCATATCAGCAGCTTCTTTGTCAAAATCCGAATCAGCGCCTGAAAGGCACAAATGAACTCTTAAGCCGGCCATTCACTTGAAGTATAGCCATGCCATTTGTCCTAAGCCCGGATTTTTCTCCACCCATTTTAATCGAAAAATACAGACATGCCATTCACTTGTAGTTAAAGGGATGCTAACTTTGGTCGAAGGTAGGGGAGCGATCTTCTTTCCCTCTCTACAGCTGCTTGTCAATCGCTCTTCGATTTTTCTCAGTCAGCAGACTTTAATTTATGCTACCCTCGAAGCGAGGCTTCAATCTACGGAAGGCATTGTTCTTTTCGCTAGCCTCTTTCAGGATCCCTCTGATTTTTCGTTCCGATTTCAGTTCAGACGGAATTCCAACCTGGCAAGCCGTGTGGCTCATTTCCATAGATTTTTGTCGCTTTTTCTTTATCGCGTTCCAAAATATACAGTTTGTCTGTAAAGTGAATGGCCGGCTTTAAAGGCACAGAGAGACCGAAGTTTACTTTTCTCGTCGCGTTGGGAAAGGAAAAATTAATTTCGATCTGCTTTCCGGTGTTATTTTTAAGTGTATATATATATATATGAAATGTATTCGTTATTGTAGTCGTTAAATGATTAAACAGGTCGAGTTAAATTCTAATTTTCATTTTATTATGGGAGAGTGACGGAATGTACGTACATCATGCTTTAAGTTTTCAAGCCAAAAGTGAACAGAAGATCCCTGCTTTTTCTCAGGTAGGGATTTAGGATATAGACACGTGATCAAAGTGAAGGGAATAATAGCTATTTTTACTATATTACGTAAGTGTTTTAGGGAAAATGCATGGCGGCAATAAGTCGCCGATTTCGCGAGTTGTGTGCGTGTGGAAACGATTAAAATACTCTTTTAGTGATAAATATGCCAAAACGAGAGATTTAATATACCTCCAGCGCGGGAAATAGAACGAAACTGGAGTTTTAGAAAAGGGATTTTGGAATACATTAAGACTTTAAAATATATAATATTAGAATTAAAAGCAAAATTAAGTGAGATTATTACACACACATATATATATATATATATATATATATATATAT
>BGPR01024402.1:0-23275 GCA_013235015.1 Araneus ventricosus | reverse complement strand
TAGAGCCTAGACTAGCTGCAGCGATTTTAATTTGTTTGGTCCACTAAAAACAACATATTGAAAACACTTTGCAGATGATGACAACGTTCAACACGAAGCTCTACTGAGGATGAGAGCTATCAACCTGCAAAAGAATTTGGAAATTGGGGGGGGCAAGCTGATAAAACGATGATAAGTATGCATCAACATTGGTGGAGATTAAGTTGAAAAATAAAATTGTTTTCAAGTGGTTATCATGATAAACAATTTTTTTCTCTTATCTTTGTGACTTAATAATGACTTGCCCTCGTATTTACAGACTGCACTCCAAACAAGGGTGGAACCAACGAGATCAATATAAAATATAGAATATGATACCCGTAACTGCTCGCCCAGCCTCTACAGATTAAAACTACTACAATTCCAACAGAATAAAAACAAAAACATTATAAACATTAAAACGTACCGGTCGCAAGTAGAACTGGGGAGACACCCAAACGAATAAATATATATTAACCCCGAAACGGCGCAGTAGACTCAAATCCAAAGACATTTGCAAATATTAAAAATATGATATTTTTTCCAAAACAATCAACGCAAACACACACACACACAATGGAGAACATAATCTTAAAAAAAACTCAAAATATCAATTCTCGATCAAATAATATACCATTTTCTTATCGAAAACATTTAATAGCATTTAAAACCATATCCGCCATGTCCAACAGCCGCCTGCCATGGTCCAATCCAAGTGTTTGTAATATCAGATCAGATCCAAAAAACAAGCAAACAGATCCGAAATTAAAACCCATCTGAAGGTTACAATGTGTGATGAGCTATGGAATAAAAAATTTGTAATGTGATTCTTTAATTTCTTAATATATATAAAAAATAAATTTAAAAAATATTGCAGTCCTTACAATAAAGGTTTTAAGTAACCATTAAAAATGGCCTGTCTTTCGCTTAAACTAGAAGATTTGTGCTGTCTTCGACAGGCTTTCAGCTTGCCAACATCTCAGATCTGGATTGTCACAGATTTATTAACGAAAGTTGTAGTAAAAAATCTCATGCAAATTGGCAGAGTACTTAAAAGCAAATACAAGCATGAGAAACAGAACTGAAAAAAAAAACTCAACACAGATCCAAACAGTATCCCATGGTGTATACTAATTTATAGACAGAATGCTTAAAAATAAAAAACAGCATGAAAAAATGAATTGATGAAACAATACCAGTATTCTTTGAAGGAGGATATATTAAATGAAAAGGAAAGAAAACACGGATACTTTATTGTTCAACAAAAATATATTCAATAAATGGAAAATAAACTAATTTCAGTATTAGCATCTATTTGATATTAACAGAGTTCCTATGGATGGATTCGCTTCTGTGATGAATCAGCTTAACAAAAAAAAAAAGCAGGAAACTGCTGAAAAATCTGTCTGAGATTTTTTGTTGTTGCCCAGAAGAATCTTTATAGCCCATCTCTCAGAGTTAACGATTTATAAGGGCAAATATTATAAGAGATGTATATTTTATTTAAATAATGGGATTCTGAATAATATGCACAATTAATATTGGTATAATATCATTTCGTTTTAGTTTTACAGCGTTGTAAAGGTAACATTATTAATAACTCAAAGTAATGCTTTGTTCCTCAAAGTTATTTTATTCAGCATGTCACAGTGTATCTGACTCTCCTAACATGAACTGAAATGTCATTTATATGAAGCAATATATATTCATGGAATGATAGACAATTAGAGTCGACGCCAACCATTTTTTCGGCATGTGTTCTTAAGTGATGCTGTTCGGCTTTAAATATTCTGTGCAGTAGGGAAAAACTGAACTTCTTCTCCTTGAACTTTGAATTACTTCTAATTCCTGAGGAGCAAAAGGGAAGTGGGAATACCATCTGAAAGAAATTGGTGTCATAGGTATTGCGTCATTGGTGTAATGATAGACAATTAGAATCGATTGTTAACCATTTTTCGGGCATGTGTTCTGCGATGTTGTTTGGTTTTAAATATCTGGCAGGAAAAACCTCGAACTTCTTCTCCTTTGAACTTTCATTGGTTCCCGGTTCCTAAGAGTGTATGAAAGTGAAGACCATTCCGAAAGAAAATTGGTGTCATTGGTAATGATAGACAATTAATGATCGTTAACCATTTTTTAAGTGTTCTTGAGGTTGTTCGGTTTTAAATATCTGGCAGAAAAAACCTCTAACTTCTTTCTCCTTGAACAGCAATACGTAACTGAACGAAGTTACATAAGGTGGATGCTGTAGCACTGACCAACCAGACTTTTCATCTGTTTGGTCCACTAATACAACATCTTGGAGGTAAACACTTTGCAGGTGATGACGACGTTCAGCGTGAAGTTCTACTGTGGTTGAGACAGCAACCCAAAGAATTTTATGCAGCTGGAATTAGAGCGCTGATAAAACGATGGGATAAGTGCATCAACATTGGTGGAGATTATGTTGAAAGATAAAATTGTTTCCACGTGATTATCATGGTAAATTATTTTTTTTATCTTTTGTGTCTTACTTAATGACTTACCCTCGTATTTATTTGTTTTTTCCCCTGTGCTCTTCGTGCCTGCTTGGGTTGAGGGTACGCTGTTCTCCAGCGCAGTCAGGATTATTTCTTCCCTGCCGGACTGCTCCAGACCTTACACCCTTACAAGTAGGCTAGACCGGCATGGGTACTAAATAAATAAATGAACTAAAACTGAAACATTTCCTGATCCTGAGGTCTTAATTAAGACTGCATAGAAGAGCAAACATAAAATTCTGGCTGTAAATTTGATTTATTCATATGGATTTACAGACCATTTTTATGAGTTACACATTAATTGCTTAACATACTATAATTTTGTAGTGACATAATAATTTGACATACAATATATGCTATTAAGCTCATTTTTTTTTATATACAGTTGCTTCAATTTTATTAACATTAAACCAAAATCAACAAAAACTTTAAATGCTGATTTTAATTAGAATATAATGAAGGATGGTTCTTATAGAGGGAAAAGATATGGAAATATTAAGTAATAATTTATTACTATAAAAATGTGGAATGGAAGAATTCAAACAGAATATGTAATGATTTGAGAGACGTAAACAAGCATGAAAAATCATTTCGAAACTACATATAATGAAACATGAAAAAAGTTCTCAAGATCAAATCATTTTTCCTAGTAACTTAAGTATTTGTGAATTTTTCAAGAATCTTGAAGAATCCACTGAATGTTGCATTAATTATATTCAAATTCTATTTTCTCCAACTGAGGCTAAGCATATTTAATTTTCAAAGTAAAATCTGAACACGTGTAATTTAAATGCCACATTATATTGGCATCAAGGAATGTCTCCATGGCTTATTGTTTGTAAAACGTAGTAAGTAAAATATTGTAAGGATCAAATATGGCTATTAATAATCTTTCAAATAACAATTTACATGTTCCATTTGTAAATGAGTTCATATCAGTTAAAAGGAATGAATAATATTATTTACTTTTCAAATCGATTTCAACGATCAAAACATTTGAGCTGTTATTTCATTTATTAACCTACTTTAAAGATAAGCAGGAAACTATAAATATCTGTAAATGTAATTGCAGCCAGGGGTGGCGCTAGTATCTGCCTGAAGGAGGTGCTCGATCTGCCCGATAGGGGGCACGGCCTGCCCGACAGGAAGGCAACGTCTTGTTGTCCGAATAGGAGAGTGTAATGAAATTTGACTCAAACTTTTGCAGATCTTTGTTTATCTACCAGTTGAATACGGGCGACAAAAATTGCGTGAACGGGGTACAAAAATTTCCTTCGATGGGGTGGGCCACAGCATCCCCGATAAGGGGGGCCCTGGCTCCCCGGTCTCCCAACTGGCGCCACCCCTGATTACAACTTGTGACTTGAGCATTTTCTGATGTTTCCTTTTCTCATATAAAAGGGTATTTGTCTCTTTTTGAATAATTCCACATTAATGAGTTTGAGTTTGATGGAGTTTACTGGCGCAAAAACCATTTTTGATTATGCTGCGCCAAACATATGGTCTTGGATAAAATATTTGTATAGGAGTTCAGTTAAAAAGAGTATCATACGGTATGAGGTGTCAATATATGAAGTCTATAAAAAGCTTAAAACAAGGAACAAATTACCAAAAAAACATGGTAAAAATTTTTTATATCAAGGAGTAAAAACCAATCATTCTTAAAAAAGTAAAAAGTTGTGGATGATGATCTTTGTGAAGGATGTCTTTAAGAGTGATACAGGATGAATGGAAACAGCGGATGCGTTGATTATTAAATTGCCGACATTCAATAAGAATGTGGAGAACAGTCATTTGGCATTGGCATGCTGTACAAAGAGGTGCGGGTTCCCCCAATAACAGATGCCTATGCGTGAATCTGGTATGGCCAATTCTTAATCGAGTGAGGACAGTGTCGAGTTTTCTGTTAGGCAAACTAGGCCAGCAGGTAATTAAGTGTTTGATAGAGTGGAGCTTATTTGCGTCTTTAAGGTTCCACTGACTTTGCCAGTTTGAGTGAAGTTTAATTTTGACATATTTTTTGATATCACTTAGAGGAACAGGACAGTTTAAACTATTGGTTGCGGATTTCGCTAAATTGTCTGCATGTTCATTACCAGAAATACCTACGTGAGAAGGAACCCAGCAAAGGAGAACAGAGAATCCCCTACACGCAAGCTTATCATGCAATTCCAGAATATTAATGTATGATGAAAACTGACAATTATTCAAATATAGTCAACTATTCAAATGAAAGAGAGTCAGTAAAGTAGTAGTAAATGGTAATAGGAATAAAATTAGCTATTAGGCCACGATACCAGTTGACATCCTGGACATAACAAAGCAATGTTCTTGAGTTTTTATATATGTTCGGTTTTTTTTGTTATTTATGTATGGCCAGTTCTTTGGACTTACCACAACTAAATTTGGCACAGTGTTGGATTAGCACCAGAGGGAGCTAACGCCGCAATTTTTTTCTTTTTAAATTTCGAGTTAGATTTTCAAAATTTAGTTAGAATTTATAGTCTTTTGCATTTTTCTCTTTCTTGTTTTCGATGTTTATTTTATTTATTTCTCTTTCGTCAGTGAGAGGGTTAATTACCCAGGATTTGATATGACTCATTCAAGATATTCCAGAAGAATACAGTACTTAACAATTTCATAGATTAACTCTATCGATACAGTAACGTCCGAAACGTCTCTTCAAGCAAAATACGGTGGCCATCGAATTATCACGGTGAAATTTCCACCCCTCTTTCGTTAAGTGTGATTGATTTTGCTCCCGAGGCGTGCTCTTTCTTCGTTCGAGTAGTTCGCCCAGAAAGGTTGGGGAAAAGGGGTGTTCTCTGAGAATTCAAACAGTTCCAGCTGTCATTATGGTTTTCAAAGGTAAAGGTAAATTTCCCTCATTTTTGAAAGAGGAACACAGGCGTTCCCGTATTTTGAGATCCTTCTATTCTAATGGTCTTACGTATCAGAGGGTTAAACTTTTGAGTGATACTTTAGAATTAGAAAAAAAGTGAGAGTTCTCTGAGAATTCATAGAAATATATTTATTGACTCAAAAAACAAAAAAATATAATTGTTCCCTTCATTTAAGGCATTTTTCCCATTGCAACAAAATGTCTATCTCTAACCGTTTAGAAATTAGCTATTAGGCCACGATACCAGTTGACATCCTGGACATAACAAAGCAATGTTCTTGAGTTTTTATATATGTTCGGTTTTTTTTGTTATTTATGTATGGCCAGTTCTTTGGACTTACCACAACTAAATTTGGCACAGTGTTGGATTAGCACCAGAGGGAGCTAACGCCGCAATTTTTTTCTTTTTAAATTTCGAATTAGATTTTCAAAATTTAGTTTGAATTTATAGTCTTTTGCATTTTTCTCTTTCTTGTTTTCGATATTTATTTTATTTATTTCTCTTTCGTCAGTGAGAGGGTTAATTACCCAGGATTTGATATGACTCATTCAAGATATTCCAGAAGAATACAGTACTTAACAATTTCAAAGATTAACTCTATCGATACAGTAACGTCCAAAACGTCTCTTCAAGCAAAAGACGGTGACCATCCAATTATCACGGTGAAATTTCCACCCCCTTTCGTTAAGTGTGATTGATTTTGCTCCCGAGGCGTGCTCCTTCTTCGTTCGAGTAGTTCGCCCAGAAAGGTTGGGGGAAAAGGGGGGTTCTCTGAGAATTCAAACAGTTCCAGCTGTCATTGTGGTTTTTAAAGGTGAAGGTAAATTTCCCTCATTTTTGAAAGAGGAACACGGGCGTTCCCGTGTTTTGAGGTCCCTTTATTCCAATGGTCTTACGAATCAGAGGGTTAAACTTGTGAGTGATAATTTAGAATTAGAAAAAAGGGAAATTCCAGGCATTTTAAATGTATCAGTTATGCATTAGGAATATACTGAAAATTTATGTTTAAATACGACGTAGTTATAAATTAATTATTATGTTTCTCTCGTTTAATCTTAATACTTATTCTTTTATACTTACACGTTTATCTTTTTACGATTATCCAAAATAGCTCATTATGTACTTACATGCTGAGAACGGAATGCCGAACTTTGGACGTTTTCATAAATTAATCAATTTTATAACTTTCAAATTGATTCCACAATCAAAATTATTTCGTAGCAGCTATTCTTTTTAAAACAAAATATGACGAAAACTGTATATAAAATCAAGACAAATTCCTAGATTTTTATTATTTTATGGAAAAAAACATAAGTGCATGCGCGTTTTAGTACAATGGGCTTAAAACATCATTTTATCTTTTAGATGCATTAAGAAATTTGATTTCGAAAAGCCTGCGTACATGTTCAGAGATTTTTGTGAAATTTTATTTCTTTCGAAATTATCAAACATAACATTATGTAGTATTAAGCCATTTTTTTCAAGGACGTCAAGTTGATGGAGACACATTTTTCTTTCACTGAGTCATTAGTTTCTTTTCTTTTTGGGCGGAAATTTAAGATTACTTCGCCACGAAGCACATTGGTGCTGAAATTTGGCGTCAACAGATTACACTCAACTGAGACTTCAAATTAGGGATTAACTGCTCATCTTACAGCTAGCTTCCGTTTTAGCCTATTTGCAAAGCCCTATAATTGGTGGTCTTATTCGGTGGTTGAAACTGTCAAGTTGCTTGTTTTGATTAATGCGTTCTTGACTGACAGTGAACATTGTTAAAAGAGACATTTTTAAAAAAAAAATAAAACTGTATTCTGCTTTAGAAAATATCTGCTTATAAAAAAAATCCTCAAACACTTTCCATTATCATGCTGTGATATTTTTCTTTCAAATAATCTTATGTTTATGAAGTATTATCAATATTGAACTAAAAAGTTTCATTTTTTATAACTACAAATAGTCATCGTAGTTAAAAGTTAAATCCAAACTTATTTCTGAAAACAATAAAATGAAGCATTGTCGCACTATATTTTACTAAGATATTTTTCCGATGTTTGGTTTAGGAATCATAAGCTAATATGTCTAATAACCCATCTCAAATTCCTTATTTCTGTCTTAAATGGAAAATTGAAAAGAATTATGAAAACGCAGAGTAAGATATCGTTATTTAAATGGGGTTTACAATTATCAGATTAAGTTATATATAGAGTGTGAAGCTGGATGAAAATTATTAAAAATCAAAATTTTTCTTAGCCTAGTTAAATGAATACAATTCATGATTTTTATTTCGTTTAAAGAATTGAGGTTGTCAATTTCTTTGTAGAAAGCTTTCACCTTTTAATCTTTTACAGTGAATATAGTGTTACAAACATGGAAAGTCGCTTCCCAGCAATGTGAGCCTTATGGTTGGGAAGAGAGTTTTACATGGGTAAGCATGGAATGACTAGGATCTAGGTAAAGAATCAAATTCAAAGAGATGCGTACCGAATTCCCGCTCTTACCGGCTCAAGGACAAATTGACGTAATTCGCTACTCCGTAAGGAAATTCCGTTCCGTTCCTTTCGAAGATTGCTTCCAGTACGCATGCGTGTCGAGATAACGGATTCTTTTCAAAAGTAAATTATACAGACCGACACACAGCCAACCCTTTGACGGATTTGGCCCAAAATTGTATACGGACCTACATTCATGATGATAAAACAGTGTACAAAATTTTATTCGTCTAGCTATTCAAGTTTTTGAGTTATAGTGTTCGCATGACAGCGGACAGACAGATAGGTAGACTTCCCGTAGACGGATTGTGTCCAAAATTTGATGGAATCCTGCAAATTATGTGTAAAGATCACATACCAAATTTCATCCCCGTAGCTGTAATAGTTTTCGAGTCATCGTATTCACAGACAGACATAATTCCAAAATTGTGTTTTTCGGACTCAGGGAGGTCTAAAACGTGAAGATTTTTTCAAAATCTCGAGTTCAAATTTTTTGACGATTACAATACTTTCTCTTTGTATACTTCGTATACGAGAAAGTAAAAAGGAAGAACTGAAAACGATTTTGCGCGTCCACCATTACTCTACGTTTGCAGACAACCTAGACTGGATAAGACAGCGCATTCCTTGCAAGTCCTTTGCATGCTCTTTCAGCCTAATAGATATTTAGCTTTACATAACATAATACCACTCCATGCACCTGCAACTATAACCTTAAGGTTAGTTAAGCAGTGTCGCGGACATGAAGTGGAAGAAAAATAACAACAATCGAGGGTTGATCTCCCTCAGACCTTGCCAAATTCCCTACACTGCTGCTTGATTATAAAACTCAACTAGTTTACATATGTTAGCAGGAATTATTTCATTAGGAATGGTTGCTATTGTGCGTTAGGTTATAAAAATGTTGATAAATAAATCTTAGAAAAAACACAAAATTACACAATTGCACATGAAATAACTGGACAATAATAAAAACTTCATGCAATGGATAAACCGTAAGATGAGTAAAAGAAACCCATTCAAAAAAAATAAATAAAAGGCCAAGTTTCACTTTGGAGAAGGTGGAGCTAATTATGAATCTTCCTTCTTGACGTTGAATCGTTGGCAGACTGGCTGATGTTGGTTGGGTGGTGCCGTAAGATTTAGCTTTACATGAAAGATTGTGGCTCAATGAAGCGTTAATAAAATTTGCATAAGTATAGGAAAATATGTGCATGTGATGAGGAGAAAGAAGTCAGACAACTCATTTTATTGTTTAGATAATAGTGACTTTGATAAAAAAAAAAATGCATTAGTAGCAAATGTTTTGTAAGATAAAAGAAGTATTACTCTATAATTCGATTTATTCAATGAAAAAAATTCAGCATCGTTCAAATATGATACACAATACTAATATCGCCACTAATTAATTGCTTTTGTAATTATTTTTCTTTATAGAACGAATAATTTCTACTTTTTGGATCTTCAAGCGCAGCGTTACTATTTTTAACATATTCCGGTAAATTTTGAAGAATTAGTGAACAGATACGTGAATATATATAGTAGAACCCCGCTAATCCGAAATTCCGGTTAATTCGAAACGATTTTATTTTCGAAAATTATATGTATTAGAAAAGATTACCTTTAAAGATTTAGATGTACAAATTAAGAACAAAAAAGTACTTTTTCAGCATGCTTAATTTTGTACACATTGAGGAAACTAATGCAATTAGCCTTAAGATAAGATCACTTCATACAGGAGCACATCCATTATTCTAATAAAAAGGGGAGACATATTCTCTTTCTATTGCTTTTGAATAAAAGAATTCAAGAAATAGTAGCGCTGAATACTTATAACTTACATTTTTTTTAGCACACATCTTTTTCTTTTCTTTTTTATCTAAATTTCGGGTAATCCGAACAGGCACCGCTCCCAATTAGTTCGGACTAGCGGGGTTCTACTGTACTTTAAATCATTAAAATAGATTTCAAGTCATAAAAATTATAAACTCCCATGCGCTCATTTTAGAACTCAAGTAATCAAAATACTCAAAACTAGAAGCACCAAAAAAGAATCAATGACAAATTGCAGAAATATGTCCATCATATTAAAACTGGTTTTCAAACTAGAATTTTAAAATTACTGAAGCACATCTTTGCACAGTTACAGAAAATAAAAGCTCTGTAGCAACGGAAATAGAACATCTAACCTGAATCAACCTATATGCTCCAGACGAGGAGCAAACAAGGCTTGAAGACTTCCCTATGTGCCACGAAAAGGAAAGAAACAAAGTTAACAAGATTATCAACAGGAAACAGAAATGCGATGAATGGGAAACTCCGGAAACAGCGCTAACCATAAAAGAAACTTACGGCAAAAGCAAAATTCAAGCGCCGACTAAAAACATAAGTAAATGGGAATCGTAAACGATGTTCCCAACACGTTCGATTGCCCTGGCTGCGTGACTGGGAAAAAGAGCGGAGAAAGAAATATATATCTCGATAACAGCATTGAAAGAAGAAAGCGGTAAAATAGAAGTAGAAATGCTTTGAAATCGCTTCCGGGTGTATGGACGTCGGATAGAGTTGTATGTCAAATGGGTTTGTGAAAAGAAACGGATGGAGGACTGGTTTATTTGGTTTTCATGAATTAACCTTTTACGGCGCACTAACCTTTGAAGTTTAAATTAAAACAAAAATAATTGTAGGCAGTCTATTTTGGTCTAAAGGAGTAAAACAGGTAAAATTTCGAAAGATTGCATCCACCATCATGATTCTGTGGCTGTTCCAGGAGCTGCAACCCTGCGCCACAAGAGCTCTGAAAAATGCGACTAAGCGAGCATTGCAGTGAAGCAAGAAAATGTTTTGGACCCCGCTATTGATGTTTTTTCGGGTAATTCCCTCAATTGTTGATTTGGCCCACCTATAGATGTAAAATCCGGCACTGTCTTTTGCAACCCCTGTTTAGAATTCCAGGTAGGAATTTGTGGCTGAGTAGAAGGGCCTAAATTACGCATCACAGCTGAAGATTATGGATCGGCTTATGTGGGGCTGCATCTTTTTTTAAAAAAGAAAGTTAAAAGTTAATGGTAAACTTATTTTTTTCATTTATAGTTAAGCTTAAAGGTTTGAGAAGCGAGTCAAGTTGGTGTTCCATGCAATGTAACATTGAGCCACAAACCGTTTAAGGAGATGTAACGCGTTTCTTCGAAAAAGCAGTGATTTACCCGAGATCCAACCACTCATTGCGATCAAAACCGTTTCTACGAAATATTGCCTAATTCTTTGTTTATATGCTTCGTTATATTTAAGAAATTTGTGAATGAAATATGTTTGATCGCGTTGAGTTCTTTTACACTCATAATTGTTTTATACTATTACTCAGCAAGTGCATACGGAGTCACAAAATTTACAGAATATAGACTAAGTGTGCAATTTTGGAATTCCCAGAGATAACAGCCATTTGTAAATAGAAACCTTTCTTATGAATAATTACCTAAATTTACCTTTTTATTCGTCGTAGTATTTTTACAGTTTCCAAAAAAAATAGAATTCATGATTTCATTGTGTTGTCTGACGAAGCATTTATTTGTAAGAATTCATAAAGTTTACTAACATTTCACTTATGCCAATTTTATAAAAAAAGTATGTCCGTCATTGAAAGTAACTGGTAACTATGTCGATGGTTCAGCATGAAAAATTATTTTGCATTTTATCAAAAACTATGTATAATTTTTTTTTATCAAATGCATTTTCTTAAATTTTGTCACTCAAAATGTCGATATTAATTACCCGAACTTAACATATATGCTTTGTAAAAGACTCTGAATTAGCTTTGTAAGTCAGAAAATGAATCTTAAACGAAAATGTCACTTGGGTTCATATATTCTAAATTCGAACATCATTTGCTTAACGCCTTTCGAAACATCGCACTAAAGTATTCCGATAATTAGTGGAGGGGTATTCATCAAAATTGGCTTAAAATAACAAAAAATACGTTAACAACAATTTATGAAACGAGAAACAGATGATTTTCGCTCAAACAAATCACATTTAACATTAATTAATCCCATGGAAGCCGTTCATGTCCGAGGAGAAGTTGAGATTTCTTATTATTAAATCCAATCTCTTCATAACTTGAACTATGATATATTGAGAGCTCATATTCTTGGCCACTAAACAGAAATACAGCGATGCTTCCGCTTAACAAATCTATATTCATCTCACCATATAAATTTCGATTCAATGCAATGTTTCAATTCGCGGCCGCTTTTCCTCAAAATTCTTGAATAAGTGAAGCCTGCGGTCTCTGCAATCTTTACCAAAATTAATGATTGTTCGCCATGAAATAGATTGCAATACGGTTTCCTGAAGTATTTTGCCGAAAGGTTTAAGGTCTGTAATCAAAATTAGCTCTGGAGGATCCCATTCCTCTTCCTTGATATAGAGATTCAATGATTACATGTTGTAATTATTGATGCTCTTCTAGAAGAAGCATTGCTCTTCATTTTTATTAACAGCAAATTCTGAAATTCACGAAACTCGGAAAGCTAAATACCGTAAAAATGAAACTCATTGTTTGCAATTTCTGCTCTTAACATGCCATTAACTTATAAGAAGATATTGTTTAGCAACGGTTTCGGAAACACTCCGCGCTTTTGCGTATGCGCCGGGGGGGGGGGGCGGGGGTTATTTTCATCAAAATAGGTGAAAACTGAAGAATGGAAGAGTGATGTTTACATTTAACTGAGCGTGATCTAACAAAGAACTCCGGACATACGCTGATATGACTTATTTCCTGACAGCCCTTTTTGGTGTAAAATCGCTCAAAAGTGGTATTCTCGAAATCCGTTGCTGAACAGTACCTATAAATGCGGGAATTAAAGTAATTATCTCTAAAAATAATCTATAATTTTAAGTAAAAAAGTGGTTAAACAACAGTCGATCTTGAAATAAATGTAAATTCATGTAATTTTGTACTCTGCTGCAATATAAATAGCGTCCAATTCCAAAAAGTCAATGATTTTTGATTATTTTTATATTTAGAAATATTCTATACGGAAGGATGTTTTAATATATTTCAAATGATAGTTTTATAATTAATAATGGCTTGCAATAAGTAATATTAATTTATAAGCATGTAAGTATATATCTAAGTTTTATAAGCAAGTTTTATAATGTAAGTTTTATAAGTAATTTATATATATTTCTTATAATAAGTAATAATGGCTAATCATTGTTTTATATTTCGATTGACTGGGTAAAGTTATTCAAAATACACTAAGCAAAATGCTTGTCTAGATTTACCGCTTTTATTTTTCATTCAATGAATTTTTCGAATTTTTATTTATACATTATAAATTTTGCAAGATGTTAAGTGCAGATTTCTATTAAAATGCAATGTTTAGCCCATTATATTTCAACAACTCCGATTTGAAACAATATTACTCCGACGTTAGAATGCATCTTTGCAAGTATGGAAAAATAATTTAAAAAATTAACCACGTTAAAATGAAAATTTATTGAAAAAATGTTTTTCTTTTTAATTTTTGCAACATATTGCAGAATGGCATGAAACATTCAAAATTTTTAGATTTTAAAACAGTTGTTGGTTTAGTTTTAACAAAGACCTTCACCACATGTCTCACAAACGGATGTGTCCACTCTTTTTAACTGCACTAAATTCTGCAGAATGTTCAGGAGCAACCTCGTGAAAGACTCAACTGAAACTTTGTTTTTAAAAATCACCTCAGTATCACCATCTGTTGGGTAATGTATGAGCAAATTGTGTTAACTACAGTGTGACAGTATTTAAACAACCAATGAAATCGACTTGATGAGCTTAATGTGAGAAGACAGCACCTTTCGGGTTTGTTGCAGATATGTAACATTGAGAGATAAAGGGTTACAAAATTTTCTGAAAAAAATCACTTTTACTCTACATTTTATAAAGAATCAAACGAATAAAGTTGACAAATTTGTGATGAGCTTAGTTGACATTTTTTGCCATTTTATTTTAAAGACATTATAGAATATTCGAATAATAAAAACATGAACTGCAGGCTAATACAGACATATTATTTTCTCAATGATCGGATAATGAACATAAGAAATTGATACTCTTTGCTAACACACTTCGTCCCAGACATCTGTACGCATTAAACTCTTTACAATAACAAAATTATTAGTATGCGCTTGCTTTTTACGGTTCTTATTGCAGCAGCATGGCGGCAAAAATAATATTGCATTAAATTTTGAAGTGATTTGTCTATATATTTCCCCATATGTGATGGTTAACGATAAAATTGTCATATTTAATTGAGTGCATTTCTTAATTTCATGTCGAAAGAGTGTGTTACTAGTGTGAATTGTAATCATTTGAAAGGCTATCTAGTTAAATAGCAAAGTAACTAATTTTAAGCTGATGTAAAGAAGACGTGCGATTAAATATATTACCTCTTTTTATGTATCATTAAAAATATGTTTACAAAGGTTAATGGACTGCTAAAGATATTTGTCGTTAAAAGCGTTTATATAATAATGAATCTTTTCTTTAGAATTAGTACTTCATTTTTTAAAACACCACAAAAAGTCTACTCTTTACTACATGATTCACTCTACTCTTATTTCGCACGATTCTATTGATCACCTCAATTTACAGTTTGTTACCGTGCTTCAATATTTAAAAGGCACCTAAACTGGATGACTGGATATCAGTTTCTTCGGAAGTTATTGATAAACGGTTAGAAATGTGTCATTCATATTTTCAATCAGCATTCAGCAAAGGGTGAAGAACGTAAAATATACCTCAATTTTTTGCGTAGTGTAAGAGCACTCCAGCAACTTTAAAAGACGTAAGTTCTATCTATTGCTTTTAATACTGAATATTTCCATATTTTCTATGACAAAAATGCGACAGTGTTTATTTTAAACATTATTTCGCAATACCTAGATGCAGTTGCACTGCCAGAAGGAAACAAACAGAACAAAAAAATACTGAGAGAGAGAAAAGACCGCTTTTGTATGATTTTATCTGTGTTAGCAAAAGATGTATTCATTTATATTTTTTTATACTGCTAATGGTCAAAAAATAATTTATATATTTTTTCATTTTTATGTGTGGTTTTTTTTAGATTGATTAAAATATTTGTACGCATTTTATATTATTTTTATATATGAGATAAATGAAATGCACATGTTATTTATTTTTCTAATACATGAAAACTTACTTATGAAAATTTAGTTAAATTTTCTTATTTCAGCCATATTTAAGGGATTAAAGTTAGAATGCACCAAATTTTCGGCGAAAATGTAGCGAAATTTTGTTAAAAAAATTGTAATGCGTAAATCCTATCAACTCGAAAATTTCTTATGTGTGATTTTTAAAGTTTATTTGCACTTTTAATCTTTTCACTCTCCGGCATAAAGTTTCCTAGAAGAAAATGAGGATCACATTTCAAAAAAAGGATGGGTGCAGTTTCGGCATTTGTCCTGGGCGCCATTTTATGTAGGTACGCTACTGCAGGAGCGTTACTTGACTGGGAGTAAAAACAAGAGATCAGTCGTTTACTCTTTCGTGAGACGTGACAAAAGGTTTATTCCAGGCTGCTCTCCAAGTGGTCACCGGTCATCAACCCCTCCACCTACAAATCCAACAAGAAGCAACTTATGCCCGAGTTGCTCGAGCAAGATCGTCATCCAACTTTTTCACCGTTATATTCAGCCCAACAGATTACGAGAGCGAAAGCAGTGGAATTCATATTCAACCCCCCCCCTAATTTTCTTCTCCACAATCAAATTTCATTTGCAGGAAATCACATAGACTCAGGAGCCAAGGCTATATATACTGATGAATCTGAAACGGACGGAGGCACTGGCAGCGCATATTGCATTCTCGATAACTATGGAATGGCAAGGTAAACTTGATCGCATCAATTCGGTTTTCCAAGCTGAATTCGGTTTTCCAATTAGAATGGCAATTGAAGCAGCTTTTTCCCTTCGTAGATCATTGAAAATTTGGACAGACTGTTTGTCAAGTTTGATGGCCATACTTAATCCTAAATCCCACCATAGTATGTTCCGAGAAATTCAAACCCTTTTGCTCTCCCATAAATACATTCACCTGAGATGGATTAACCCTCTGACTGCCAAAACGGCTAATACGGCCCGTCATGCAAACTACCAGACAACGGCCCAGCGACCAAAATGACGTACGCTCATTTCCTTCCCCTTTTTGAAAAGGGTCGGTAAACGGTGGGGAGCAATCTTTTTAACAATGGTTGTTTCCCCTCCCACTGTCGCTCTTGATTGATGTCCCCAGTAAGTGTTCGAGGGCAGATGCTCAATTTACTTAAAGCTCTCTGCTTACTTACTGTTAAAAATTCTTGCTGTAATGCCTGTTAGTTATCCTGGTGTAACTGACCCTATACAGTCAACTGAGGGTTTGGATGTTAGAAACATCACGATAAAAAGATCCCCCACGACGCAACACAACCACTTGCTAATCAGATGGGGAGTGAATCGTTTATACCATCTCTGAAACCTGTCGGTCTGGGTTTTAATGAAACTAGAGTTCAAAGCCCTGTGGGTTTCATAGGTTAAAGTCCACGTCCGTTATTTAAGCAACGAATGCGCAGGCCACTAGTAAGAAGCCATCAAAAGGCGACCCTTCCTCTTCTAAACAATTTTCTACCTTGTAAATCGAGATTAAGTCAGCTACTTTAGAAGCATCTGGCAAGACAACTGGGATAACGGAGAAATCTGGCCGCAGTTACACACGATATAGTGCCCAGGGTCTCATAAACAAGCCAGTAGGATGATCTAGAGAAGAGATATGTTCGTTGTACAGGACACGAGGCCTTTCCTTCATACCTTCATCCCTTCAATTCGAGACACATGACAACTTCTAGTGCGGAGGAAAAGGAGATCCAATACACTATGCCACAAAATTTCGGTTTACTCTCTCGTGCCATTTCCAAACTCCAACAGTGTCACTAAAATTACAGTGGTTGTAAAACATTCTCACAAACAACTTATCAAGAACCCGACTTCGACTCCTAATGCGCTTCATATGAGATGAGAACAATCTCATTGTAGAGGATATTAATTGAGCACTCATCCACCCATACTGACACACACTTCCAGTTACTTATGATTTTTTCCCTCTGCTATTTTGTTTCTATTTTGTATTGTTTTCTATGTTGCTTCGTCCAGCGTATGTTTCTTTTTCATTTTTATCTGTTTTCGTACGGGTTACTTGCTTTTGTCCTTTCTTAAAAAATAAAATTCATCTCCATCCATCCAAACCGGAAAGGAGCCAAATGTCTGTATACACGGGGATGCAGGTGGGGTAATGTAATGTATACCTAGAAAGACTAGGACCGGTCATTTTGGCCGCCATCTTTTAATGACCAAAAACAACACTATTTTCAAAAATTGTTCGCCAAAACAAGTTTTTTATTGTATTCTGTTATTAATGCGGTTGGTACAAATGTTGTACCAGACACAAGTGAGGATTTCACTCCCAGAATTCAACACAATTCTTCTGGTTTAAGTCGCCGTAGAGTAAAGGTTAAATTTTACATATTTTTCACATTAATTTGCCGTTCATCACTTTTCTTTGTTTCATAATATTTTTTTATGTTCGAGAAAATGCAATATATTTATAATCAGTTATTAATAAAATGCAATGAATACAAAATAAGGCACAATATTGAAAGGAAATTTCTACTACACAAAATATTTTAAACCTATATTATATATTATACAACTTTAAAAATATATATATTTAAAAGTATAAATATTAGAAATTGATGTACGTACATTACTCTTTTTTAGTTTCTACAAACACTCATTTTTATCGCTTTGCTAGTACAAGAGTTTCAAACTGACTTTTTGGAATTACAACAAATGTTCATAGTTTTATTACGACATCGATTGATTTGGCATTGCTTGAGCTTCCTGCTTGAGGCAGTGGGTCCATCATCTGTACCTGGAGTGAAATCGAAAAGCGTAGACGTCTTAGAGGGAACATATTTGTTTCGCAGCTCATCAGCTAAATTCAAAATATAATCACGACGACGCTTGATTTTTTTATCAAAAACTTCTTTGTAAATTACCCAAACATTGGTAGCAGCTAAATCGTTGAATATTGATTAAAACTTGTACTGGGCATTGTCGAAAAGCGGATTTAGTTGAATACTTTCTTGCCATTTGATCAAGTACATCAACGCCATATTTAGTCGAGTTATAAAATTTTATAACCCCAGGAATTTTCTTTTCATTGGATTCAACTTCAAAGGTAGGATGAAGAGTGCTTAGTAATAGAACATTTTTTGATTTTTTTTTCTTGATATTCCGCCAGAGTAATATTATCGTGCTTGAGAACTTTCTTGAATATAGTTTCAGCTTTCTGAGCATGAATCATTCAGGCACTTCTTGCGCGTTGTAAATCTGCTTTAGAGATGAATTTTTTCCATTTTCAAATTCAGAGGAGAAATTGTTTTGTGCAATTTCTGTAAAACATTCGTCCAATTTAGTTAGTTCACTTTTATTAGCAGGAATAAATGCGTTTTGTGATGAATCAGATTTTTCCCCAGAACCATAATCGGTTTCAGATAAGTAATACAACATTTGTAAAATTTCTTTTTCCGACAGCATTCATTAGCAAATGGTTCTTCTTGAAATCGTGAGAAAAAATATATATTTTCACTCCTCCCCTAATTTATATTCCTTCTCATCAAATCATTGCCGCAAAACAAAATATTAAAAGAGTAGAAAAAACAACACATTAGACAAAACAAAAAATCAAGTAGAAAAAACAATATATGGTATATGATTGTTTAGCTGTCAAAATGACAGTAGAAATGTTTCTAGGTATAAACTTTTATAGAGTCGATAATAATAAGCAAAAACAAATAATTTTTGGTTTACAAGTTCTTTATAAATAATTAGGAAAAGTCAATGAATGAATAAGAAGTTGAAGGAAAAAGGAAAGGAATATGACCGTTTGAAATTCATTTGCGGTCAAAAAGACAGCTCCCCGTCATTCTAATGTTAAGTAAAAATATACTTAAATTTCCATGCAAACTTACTGAATTTTCATTAAATCTCGACTTGCATGATGTTGATGATGTAATTGTGCAACTTTAATTTAACAAAAAAAATTTATAATAGTTGAATTCTAAGTAATCCCAAAACAAAAATATATAGTAGTTTTATTTCTAGGATGGAAAAATAAATTTCTTAGCTTTAAATTTGGTTTTGTCATAATGCATTTTATTCCCTTTTCAATAAAATTCTTCTCAAAATTATTCTTCCAGATTTATTTCGGTGTTTATTTTCACCAAGTAAAAGAGAATAAAATAAAAATTAAAAAGCGTTGAAAAAATTTTAGTTACCTGATACCACAGCAAGAATTCATTCATTAATTCATCTGATAATTGTAAAATATTTGATTTATCTCTGAATGAAGTCTCGTATTTATCTCCAAATATAGTCTATAACATTTTACTCCTTTGAAAGACAATATGCATCACCAAAGTATTCATCATTTTCATCCGCATTTATGCTTTGCATGTTTACTTCGTAGACTTTGATAGTCACATTTAGTTTAATGTGCCGTTCCTTCACTGAGAGGAAAGAAAAAAAATCAACAATTTGGAGGAAGACGTGATAAAACTCCCATTCCCCTCCAGTTTGTAAGTATGTGTGCAAAAATCTGCCTAAACGTTCTTAAAAACTTTTTGAACTTCCTTTTAATCTAGACTTATACGGTGTTGATGGCGAATCGGTGCGAAGTTTTACCACAAAGAATGCTTTGTGAGCAGCAATATTTTTTGAAATGTAATATTAAGGTACATATTATCTGGGGATAAAGCAAATTTTAGCATTTTTAAAATAGTTTCAAAGTATCTTTGACCAGTTTACGAAACACTATATTTAATTAAAATAATGAATTTCGACTCAAAAATGCTGCATTACAGATTTATATTACCTTATGTTATGTATAAGTTTGACATGAGTTGTTTTTAATGTGTTTGTTTTGACTTTATAGATTAACTAGCTGTTACCCGCGACTTCGTGCGCGAGGAATTTGAATTGTTACTTTTTTTAAATTCGCGGATGTAAATGTTTCGTTATATGTAGAAAGGGGAATTTAAAAGTTCTGACAGTTGATCATACATAATTGGGCGACTGAAAAGAGTGTACAGTACATGTGTCTGCTGTTACAGTTAGGTAAATTGTTTATATATGATAACACACTTTTGTATACGACGTTTTCTATTTCACGTTTTTCGCACCGATGTAGAGGTTTAGTGGGCTGGACACACGCAAGCATGCCACATATAGTTACCAACGGAAAAAATATGGTTTTTCCAAATGTACGCCTGCCCCTTTGAGTGTCTGACCCTGAGCCTGGCAAATGCTAATTTTAAAGGGAATTGTTACCTTTTGAACTGGGATGGAAAAATCCTTCGGTATTTTCGGAATGCGTAGAAAAAATTCTACTCACTCTCACCCCTCGGTATGCCAGTCATATCAGTAGCTAGCATGACTTTTGGTACTAAGTGTGTAATTTGAAACCGTGTCTCGGTACATCGAGGTTACGTACGAATAGTTCTGGAACACCGAATATTAATCTCAGCTTATCGGAAGGTATCCCTGACAATTCTATGGGGTTAAATAACAATACAGGATATGATTTTACTTGTTACTGCCCATTACCGTATCTACAGATAGATATTCTGTGATACATCCCTCCATTTTTGAAGTATTTTTTTTTCATTTATCTGACCTAAACTTTCATTAGTCAGTGCCAAAATTACCCAATCAACAACCAATCTCTATTCCTCTTATTAGCTTGTAGGGACCTTGCTTATCAGTTCCTCTGTATTGTGAACAATTTTGAAAAGGTCCCAATTTAATACACTGTTTGAATCTCTAGCAATCGCCAAATCTATTTGGCAACTGTATCAAGCGCCAAGTTTTAATCAGTTCTTTCTTTAGTAAACAGAACGTTGAATTCCGTGTTCTTTGGGTTGTATACAATCCTTTCTTTTTAAATCGGTTAAAAAAAGCTCTTAAAGCATTAAAATTAGAAATGGAACTATTGTAATTAGCTAAATCGTTTTGTCTAGAATTTAACCGTCAGTGATTATCCAAATCGTTTGGTTACAAATTTAATAGCCAAAAAAATCTTGGATGTCGATAAAAAGAGTGATAAAGAATTATTTTGGAAACCTTTCCACTAAATTAGGCTCTTATTGTAAGTAAACATTGAACTATATTTTCCTTTATTTATAATTAACTTTAGTTTTTAAATTTTAATCTAAAATCTCTTGAAACTATATCATATCTATCATTAGTTTTCTGTCCCGTCGTCTATTTCTCAGCTATTATTCCACAAATTAATTATTTATTTCTTTTCTCAGCAACATCACGTGATGCTTGACTTTAAAAATAAGTTATTTCAAATGCTTACGCTTTTCTGAAAGATCACGTGACAGTTGATTTTGTTTAAGCATTCCTTAAGCATCACGTGACAGTTGATTGAAAACTACAGTAGTAATCTTCATCGCAAATCGCTTGTTAATTATTTAATTGTTATCTTTAGTCAAAAATAATGAATTTAATATGATATCACCTACCCTACGTCCATTCCCGAGTTTCAAGCTACAACTCTGCCAATTTTCATCCAAATCGGTTAGGTAGTTTTGCCGTGAATGCGTAACAAACGGACAGACAAACTTTCGCATTATTATATTATACAGATATTTATAAAAATAAGCAAAACTTTCAGAAATAAAGGTAAATTAGTTCAAAGTCTAACTGTTGCCTAGCAACGGAGTAGCTATAAATCTGCGTTATTTCAAAATCGTCTGCACGTAATTAAAAATTATTAAACTTTAAAAAGTTAATAACAATCGAAGGAAAAATGTTACAGAAATAAAAAAATTATTAAAAATATTTTTTGTCGGACAATTTGCTCCGAAGTTACGGCGGAAAAACGGTTTCGGTTAATTTCTAATTAACTGACTGTTTAATTAACTTTTGGACTTTCAAAAGTTCATAAGTGTCTACTCCTTGTCTTGAATAATAAGTGTGCAAAATTTGGTTGAAAACAGTCCATTGGTTTAGGAGGAGATGTGGGGACATAGCCACACAGCCACATACCCACATATCCACAATGACTTTTATTTATATTAAGACAGTTAATGCACTTATAAAGTTCTGAAACGGCCATGAAGCAATGCATTTTCTGTTAGATTATGTCTAATTCTATAGTAGGCAGAAGCTATTGGAAGCACTTGCCTCTTTTTTTCTTTCAAGACACTTTTATATGTAAGTGTAGTTTGGAGAATGTATTTACACATATATATATATATATAATAATACATTCTACTAACTAATAGTGCTAGTGCAAGTGCTCTCTCTCCTCTCTTATCATAGTAATAGTTTTTATCTTATTATCTTTCTGTATTTCATTGAGTGAATAATATTAGGTTATATTGTATTTTATATTTAATTTTAAATGAAGGTTTAATAGGCGTATATGATGGAAATTTTATTTGAGTTTTAGTGGTATAATTATATAACTATATATATATATATATATATATATATATATAGAAGAGAGAGAGAGAGATAGTATAAATCTGTGGAAATGAGAAAAGAGCATAAAATGTGAAATGAAAATTATTGTATGTGATATGTTTATATATATATTTTCATCTGTTACTTTTCCACATTTTTTGTGCTTTACTCGGATATACTTTCAAGTGTTTTTCATATCCTTTCGAATTGATGTAATTTTGTCATTTTATTTTATAGTTTTTCTATTATTACTTTGCCTCTTTTATACTATATATATATATATTTATTTAATTCAGTTAGATTTTGGTACATCATAACATAGGTAGATGGCGCCACTATTATTAAGATTAAGTTTACAATTGATAATATGAAAATTTACATCATTATTTAAACGATATTATCAAATAAAATAAGTTAATGTAACGTTTTTAAAAAAATATATATAAATTTATAGTTTTAATTTAGTAATGATGATTTATATAGTATATATAACATATTTTAGTTATAATATTTTTCACAATAAATACTTGAACTGTATTTCGTATTTAAGCTTCTAGCTGACCTATTACCGCAAGCTTTGAATCAATGTAAGCATTTAGTTAATTTTCTCGTTCTTTCTTAATATATTTTGGAGATTTACTCCTATATATTTGTTCTCTTTTCAACAATTGGCCCTCACAGAAGGTTGGCGCCTATAAATTTCAGAATAAATATTGCCACAACCGATTCTAAGGTCGATTGAGTTTGATTGGTAAAATTTCCTTATCTGGGA